>JAFLJL010018908.1:49819-54819 GCA_018398815.1 Conus ventricosus | reverse complement strand
AATTGTCTTTCCTACCCAGCGGTATGCGCTAAATGCTGTCCCCAAAGTAGAAAAACTCACATGAAAGAGGCGCCAGACCTGAAATACAATATAGTTGTTACTGAGATCCTGTTCTGGCTTGTCTCAGACACACTTCTTGTTCAAGCAATCTGAAATACGTCTTTTTTCCTAATCCAAGCGTATAGAAGTCGAAAGACATATCCCATCCTTTGGTAAGGAAACCCAGCATAGATAACGGGACGTTCAGATTTTAAAATTGAATGTTCAGAAAACAAAAGCTTTACTAACGGGAACTATGAAAAAAGACTCAAATCTCCCATTCACAACAGAATTAAAGTTTTGGGAATATATTTTGATACCATAAAATGGCAAAGAACATTGATGAACACCGGAATGAAAGAATCAATAAAATGATAGTATAATAAACAACTGGAAAAGGAGAGAGCTCTCTATTCAAGGTAAAGTGACTGTATTAAAAACTTTTCTCATAAGTCAGTTTGTTTTATAGTGCAGTCTATTGGTCTTCCAGAGGCAGTGCTGCATAAAACTAATACAGCGTTATACCAATTTGTATGGCAGAAAAAAAGCAGTAACAGAAAAGCATTGGAGAAAGTGAAGAGGAAAGTAATGGAATCTAATGCTGACGAAGGTAGTCTGAACATGATCAGTATGCTTCAGTTCCAGAAGGTTCTGAACTTACAATGGATGGGTAAATTATATAATGCAAAAGAAAATAAAAACTGGCGGCTGATCCCATTGTGGCATTTAAATAAACTGGCGAATGGGGATAATTTCTTTAATGTAAACACAAGGACAAAGGATATGCAGGGTATTATTAGAACTGAAAACGATTTCTGGAAAGACATATCTGCGTGTTATCTAGATAACAAACTGTAAATAAAGTGAAATAAACAGTGGTCATTTCCAGTCGCAGCTTCTTTTCAACAACTCTTTGATTCAATACATAAATAAAGTACTATTCTTTCCAAACTGGCACAATAGAGGAATTGAACAGATGGAAGATATAATCTATCAGGACGAACACAGATTTCTGTGACTTGAGGAAGTACAGAATATGACTGGGTGAAGACAGGCTGACATTAGTTTTGAATATAATGTCCTTATTAATTCTATTCCAAAGAGTGGATTCAATGGATAGAGAGAGGAGATCCATGCACAAGCCAACAGGATTGTGATGCAAAACATTTTAATACAAAACCAAAGAAAATCTGGAAAATGTTATCCATAGACAACGGAACACATCTACCAACGGCCCATTACTTCTGAGAAAGGAAATTTGGGTACACTCCAGACAAACAGGTCTGATCTAGGGCTAAAGAAACCACCAAAGAAGTAAGACTTCAGAGTCCTTCACTGGAAAGTTACATAATATTTACCATACAAATATAATGTTAAGCAAAATGAAAATACGAGAAAATAATCAATGTTCATATTGTGTTGATATGGTGGATTTCATTCCAATTGTTAAGAAGTTCTGGAATGTCATCGAGCAAAATATTTATGTAGACACAAATATTAGACTAAGGTTGCGTCAGTGATGTTCTGTTTGGTGTGAACAGTTTAGTCTGCCCACGTGGAAAATATGTATACATCAATCTCATTCTATTAGTTGGAAAAAATGTCTATCCGTATTTTTCAAAAGACACGGTCTGCATTCTCATTGCAATCAATCTTTGAACAAGAATTCAGTATCAGAAGCTAGGTTCAACGCACCCCCCTCCACCCTCCTCCTTCCCCCTCCGCCTCCTCCAGCGCTCGCTCTCCTTTTTCTCTGCCCTCTTTTTTCTTTGTTGGCCTGTGTCGGTTCGTTAGTAGTTGGCTCTCTCTTATATAGCTATTCATTATCATTGGTAGTTCATGTTTCCAAATGTCAATTCATTGTTTCATTCATTCTTTCAGTTGTTAACTCATCTCATTTCCTTTCGGGAAATGGGGTGGGGATGGGGACACTCGTGATTCACTGTATCTTTGCTTATTCATTCTATAACTACATATATTTGTAGAGAGGAGTTATAAATGTGTATATGCTTTGACTGTTTACCCATGATTTTGTACGCCCGCAATGAGAGCGCGCGCACGCTCATGCACTCACACGCACGTGCAGACACAATCACATACACGCACGCACGTGCGCAACACACACACACACACAACACACACACACACACACACACACACACACACACACCCTCTCTCTCTCTCTCTCTCTCTCAACACACACACACAACACACACACACACACACACACACACACACACACACACACCACTGGTTGTCTCGCTACCAGTCTTTCCTCACGTCCTCCTTGCAGCTCCATCTCCCCCCCCCCCCCACCCCCCACACACACACCCATCCCCCTCCCGTTTCTTCTTCACTGTAAGGATGGCGTTTCTGGTTAACTGGCAGGTGCCAGACTAGCTTACTGGTGATCGTAGTACGAAAAACCTTATTTATCCTTTCGTTCCATGTTCGCTCGTTCCTTCGGTCATTCTTGGATGTTTTCGTTTTTCGTTCCACGGAGGGCTTTCGGGGAACGTTCGGGAACACGGGATAGAACGGAGGAGGCGAAAGGAAATCTTTATGCTGTATTCAATGTATTCAACCTGGTCACATCTGGGCCTGAAGATTATTGTTTCACATTTGCTTAATAACTGTACATTTATTTTGTTATTTAGTTTGTCTTTACACAGCAACGAATTCTTTTTCGTTTTTGTGTTCTTTCCTTCTTCCTCTTCTTTCTTCCTTCCTTCCTTTCTTTCCTTCTTTTTCTCTGTCTGTCTGTCTGTTGTTGTCTTTATATAAGCAGCACATTATCAGAGTGAGTGTGCCAGTACACCACACATTAGAACATAAAACAACCCAGACACATTGTATCAAACGCCAAAACACTAAAATCAGCAAAAATATGTCCATTTGTAAGGGTACATACAAATCTATACATGTGTGAAAGAGATGGTTGTAAAAAAAAATAAATAAATAAATAAAAAAAAAACAAAAAAAAAAGGAAAGAAAAAGAAAAATAGGAAAGAAATATATGCTTAGTTTTGGAAATTGTTTGGGTTTTTTACCTCTTTTTTTCAGATGAAGAGGGACATGTGAAGCACCAAAAAAATGAAGAGGTGGATTTCGGCCTTAGGAGGATAAAACAAATGTCACGCCTTAAGTGGCTTAAATTGATCCGACAATGATGTCACAAAAAAGTGGGAAAAAAAAATCTTACTCCCATTACCATCCCTCTCTCCCAACTCTACCCATTCTCTTCCCACCCCTCCTCCGTCAAGTGTAACCCAACGTTGTGATGGCAAATATGCTTAATTCTGGGTGGGAAGTGGCTCGACACAGTACAGGAGTTTTGAGCCTGGGGGAATAAATGACGTGGACACCTACCCGATTATGCTCTGCGCATCATGCCGGAATGTTATGCAATCTGTGCATCTGAGCCAGTGTCAGCTATGATATGGTCAGCATGGGCGGGAACAAATTATCTTAATGAAAATTAGTGGCTAAAAGCAAAATGAATAGATAGTAATCATGGGAAAAAAATGATGATATTAGATGGCACGAAAATATTACCTTATGCGTAATGGGGAGTCACGATATCATGTCTACGGGTAGCAGGGTAACCTGCACGAAACGCTATGTTCAGTCTTTGTCATCTAGAGCCTTACCTCATTATTTGAGGCGGTGGGACCTCCGTGGAGCGGGCACTGGGGCTGGTGGAGGAGAACACCAGCTGGAAGGTGAGGGGGACCAGGCAGCAGTTGGTTCCTGTGCCCTCGGACGTGGATGTGGCGCCAACAACATCTCTTGTTCGGAGTCAGTGTCCTAGGCGTCAGCAGAAAAGGTACAGGTTGTTGCCATGGCAAAGGGTCTGGTTCCTCAACTGGAGATCGGCGGCTAGAAATCTCTTTGGTTCATCGACCCTCTCTGGCACTGGCAGGACAGCATACACGGGCTTATGTAGGTGGCCGTGACACAGTGTGGGTCAGGCTGCCAGAGTCTGGATCCGTTGCGGCCTAGAACCAGCTGTACACTAGACTGGTCGCCAACCTGGGGATCATGGATAGATGTCATGGAGACGATCCAGTGCCTACTGGTGAGCCATCCCAAGTTGGTGTTGCCATATTCAGTCCGCTGTGCCTGCCGTTGTTGTGGCGGAACGTCCCGGGAGGTCGTCAACGGGTAGCCTGGACTCCTGCCCAAAAGGGAGGAAGATGTTAACCACAACAAAGTTATACAGGCAATCCAAATCTCAAGACATTGCTGGGACATAAGAGATGAAGCACATTTTTTGTGACAGTATATGAATCTGCTTTGACCTCTAATTCAACACGACGTAAGCCCAGGTCTCATACTGACCGCGTCAAGTGCTGACGTGTCAGGTCTATATCTATGCTCCTGATTTAGTAATGACCACAGGCTATGCACGGGTTATTTCATGCATTGTGTTTTTTGATGTCTATACAAAGTGAAGGGTTGGTGTATCTGTTCTACGTATTGTGTTCTTTCTCCCTCCTGGCCCCAACACGCATACATGCATATGAGTTAGCCACCATCCATTGCAAAGGTTGTTCCCCTTCTCACTTCTTGTGTACACAAGTGTATAAAACGGAGAGAGAGAGAGAGGAGAGGAGAGAGGAGAGAGAGGAGAGAGAGAGAGAGAGAGAGAGATGCAAAGATAGTGAAAATGCTGAAGTACAGACGACAGAGCCCATGAAATCAAAAGGTCAAATTTGTATACTACTGGCGGAAATCTGTTCTATTTCTCTCATTGGAAATGCTGTCCTCAGCAGGTTTGGAGGGGTTCTTACCTTCCTGTGAAGGAGAAGTGCGCGTCTTTCTGCAAGCGCGGGACAGGACTTGGAGGGCGGACATTGTGTATGTGACGACAGCGGCGGAGAAAGAACAGGTTCTTGCTTGTTGTCGTCCGTCACCTCTTCAGACACAGAGTCCAGTGCTCGTGTGCAGAGTATCTGTGC
>JAFLJL010018908.1:34819-47319 GCA_018398815.1 Conus ventricosus | reverse complement strand
AAGAGAGAGAGAGAGAGAGAGAGGAGAGAGAGAGAGGAGGAGAGAGAGAGAGAGAGAGTCCGTCTAAAACTACTACTTTTCATTAAATGCAATTGATGTTGTAGAAATAATTATGACCAGCTTAGGGGTCCCCAAAACCACCACCAAAAGGTCAGAGCGCTTGCCTTGACTGAAAAAGAAACCGTGGAAAGGGAAGGGGGTCAGGAGAGGAGAGAAAAGGAAATTATCCAGCAAAAAAAAAAATGTTTTTAAATCTTACCTCCAAAAAAGGCTTGGATTTGATGGAATCCAGGCCAAGGTGTAGGTTAATTCAATCAAGATGGAATCCAGGCCAAGGTGTAGGTAGGTCAATCAAGATGGAATCCAGGCCAAGGTGTAGGTAGGTCAATCAAGACGGCCGCATCTTCTTTCGGTCAGCACTGCTTTGCTGTGACGATTCGTGCAGCTATCCCTTCATCCCATCAACATGACCCAGGCCAGTTTTTTCCCCAAAGGCTTAGGTCACTCCACACTGTTTGTAGGTGAAGCTGGCATTATCCAAAGAAGCTGCACACAGTTTAGAACTGCGAGTCTTAAGGCACTTCGTTTGCACCTTACCGTTTTAGCGGCAAAGGGTGTACATCAATTCAGTTCTCAATTCGCTGCTGGTTTGCGATGGCGGACATCGTCACGTGTTTACACGCAGCGCCGTTCATTGGTGGAGGATGTCATACCTTTAGCTATGTTGTGAGATGAGATCACGCTGACTGTCGTGTAGGGAACATTTCGTCCACGTCTCTCTTTCCTTTTTTCTTCTGCAGCTGGCAGAGAACAAACTAATCTCTCTCTCTCTCTCTCTCTCTCTCTCTCTCTCTCTCTCTCTCTCTCTCTCTCTGTGCATAGGTGTGTGTCAGATGGAGAGGTTTAGAGGATATTGTTGGGGGTGGTGATGTTGTTTTATTGTGTGTGTGTGTGTGTGTGTGTGTGTGTGTGTGTGTGTGTGTGTGTGTGAGGAGGGGGGGGGGGGGGGTTAATGCCTGAAATCTGAACTGGCTATCAACCATGTAACCATTGATTTGCTTTGTCCTGTGCGTTCTGCTGGTCACTTTAAGTTATTTTGATGTTAATTACTAACGAAGTTTGACGTCATTTTTTTCATTTGGCCCTCCTTTTTGTATTCGGCTTTCATGCTCGCATGAATGTTTATTGGATTGTATATGGTTGGTGTTGTTTCATGAAATGCCACAAGAAAGAAAAAAAGAAAGACACAGAAAGAAAGAAAGAAACAAACAAGTAAAACTAAATTAAAAGAAAACAAATAAAGCATTTTAAAAAATGAAAGTGTGGATGAACAAATCACTAACTGAATGAAGAAATGTTCAAAGTAAGAATAACGGTGTTAAGTAGAAAGATTTGAATACGCAAAAAAATAACTGATCAGTAACCAATGTAATGAATTAAAAAAAAAAACTTCTCTCTCTCTCTCTCTCTCTCTCTCTCTCTCTCTCTCTCTCTCTCTCTCTCTCGCCCCCCATAGACCAGGTTATTTGGAGTTTGCAGTGAAACACCGAGAAACTTTTTCAATGCATACAAATGAATCTTTTTAATTTGTATAGAGGCAACTTCGAGGCCCCATAACTCAGCTCCGTACTTACCATGGGTTGAGTCTGAGAACAGAACAACACTAAAAGCAATGTCATAGACTCGTTATTGAGCATACGCAGTTTCTTTAGACATATTAAACACATTGTCACAAAATTCAGGTTTGGTGTATCGGATATCTATATTTTAACGCTACAGGCCTTTGAATAATCGTAATTTTATATGTCCACTCTGTTACGAAGATGATGAAAATGAAAATCATTCTGTCCTCACTTGTTCTGAACTACAAGCTGTTCGACAGCAATTAATCCCACCTAAGTACTTAAGAAAAACTTGTTTCTTTAAATTGATTATGTTAATGGCATCGTTGAATGAAAAACACAATGAAACAGTTCGCTTTGTATTTGTATTAAGGCATTTAGAATGCAAAACGACATGTTATAATGATAATGAGGACAATTTCTACAGCGCCCATCCTAGCAGCGTAGGCTACAGGGCGCTTTACAAGTTTCAACAATTCAACATCTAAAAATATAAGCAGTACACACACACACACACACACACACACACACACACACACACACACACACACACACACACACGCACGCACGCACGCACATACACACGCACATACGCACGCGCGCGCACACACACCACACACACGCACGCACGCACGCACGCACGCACGCACGCACGCACGCACGCACGCACGCACGCACGCACGCACACACACACACACACACACACACAACACACTATTCTATGTTCACGGCCATAAATATAAACACACACACACACACACACACACACACACACACACACACACACACACACACACACACGCACGCACGCACGCGCGAGCGCGCGCGTACACACGCACACTCACACACCACACACACACACACACACACACTCCCGCGCGCGAGCACACGCAAACACACACTGGAACATAATGTCGGATACATAAACACACTATATAACACGGTGAACAGCTCTTTGTACACGAACAAAGTGTGCAAGTGACATGTAGTAATTTAGTAATATTTTGAGGTGGCATTCTGCAACTGGCGTTTGAACAGATACGTTTTAAGTGCAGACCTGACAGTCGGGAAGGAAGGGGCAGGACGTTGACGGAAAGGCAGTGAATTCCAGAGTAAAGCCGCAGAAAAATCAGAATGCTCTAAAACCGTGCTGCTTTCGGTTATATGTGGAAATTCGGAAAATTCGGTCATCAGAGGAAGAACGGAGGGGACGTGTAGGGATGACTATTTCGAAGCGATCAGAGAGATAGTTGAGCGCATCACTTGTGATAACCTTATAACATAGACGCGCCGACTTATACTGAATTCTGCGCTCAATTTTGAGATTTTGAGAGATCCGAAGTAGGATGCTGTTTTTGCACCTTGAAGATAAGGCGAGCGGCTGAATTTTGAACACGTTGTAGTGGCTGGAGTAAGGCTGTGGGTACACCAAGGAGAAGAGTGTTACAATAATCTAATCTTGACAAAATGCAGGAAGACGCCATTGTTTTAGTGCCTCTTCTGTGAAGAAAGGTTGCTAGAGCTGATGCGACGGAGTTCGAGAAAGGATGCTTGGCACATTTTGGCTCTGTGGTGTTTCAGGGTGAGATCAGAGTCCAGACAGAAGCCAAGGTCACGAACAAATGGCATAAATAAGATGTCAGTGGAGCCCAGGATTATTGACGGATGAAGGCAGGGGTCTTGAACTTGTGAGTGTTTTGTAAACTGGATAGCTTCTGTTTTATCGTCGTTTAATTTCAGTTTATTAGTGGAAATCCACTGTTTGATATCAGAGACACAGCCTTGAAGATTTTTGACAAGATTGTCATAGTTGTCTAGCGTGTCAGAATGTTCAAGTTGAGTGTCATCGGCGAACGTTTTATGATGAACAGAATGGCTGTTAATGATCTCAGTCAGGGGCGTTGTATACATTATGAAAAGGACTGGACCCAGCCACACTCCTGGGGAACGCCAAAGTTGGATGACATTTTAGAAGACCGTTCTCGTTAATATGGACGAACTGCTGTCTCTTTGACAGATACGATCTAAACCAGTTTAGTGCAATGTCACATATGCCAAAGTTTGAGCTCAGACGTGAAAGGAGAATTTCATGATCTGTTGTGTGGAAAGCAGCAGACAGGCCGAGGAGAAGAAGAACAGATACTTCGTCGTCATCAAGAGATGTCAGAATATCATCCAGGATTCGGATGGGAGCAGTTTCTGTGCTATGTCAGCATGGTAGGCTGACTGGTGGAAACTGAGAAGATCATTCAGAAGATGATGTTGGGATAATAGATGGAGGACCAATTTCTCTCGAAGTTTTGACAAGAAAGGGAGATTGGAGATTGGTCGGAAGTTTTTCAATTCATTTGGATCGAGCGACGATTTTTTTCAAAAGAAGTTTCACAATGGCAGTTTTGAAGTCATCAGGGACTGAACCACTCAGGAGAGACTTGTTGAAAATATCTGTGATGACAGGCAGTAGGGAGTCGAGATTTTCATAATAGGAGAGAAGTCGGGATAGGATCAAGTACACATGATTTTTCTTTCAGTTTTCTGAAGAATCTCTTCACAAATTGAGTGGTGACTGGTTCAAACTTGGACGAAGTTGGGCCGGAATAAGTGGATGTTACTTGTGAAGGACTAGAGGAGACAAATGCATCACGGATAGTGACTATTTTGTCTCGAAAGAGATTCAAAAAGACATCAGGAAGTTTTGAGGGATCTACGTTGGTGGGGAAATACAGCAGTCTTCGTTTTGCCCAGAATTTGGTTCATGTTGCGGTAGAGTTCCCTACACGTCTTGCTGGCTGAGATCTGAGTCGAGAAGAAACTAGTCTTAGCTTTTTGAACTAAGTCTGCAATATTCCGTTTAATAAAGTTGTATATCTGTTTATGGACAGTGAGACCAGTGGGGCGCCAATGCCTTTCTGCCTGGCGATGTTTACGTTTTAACCCGGTGTACGAAAAGTTTTAACTCCCCCAATGGTTCAACTCCCAGGGAGTTAAACTGTTCATATGTAAATTTTAACTCCCTGGGAGTTAAACTAGAATGACTCTCACCCTGTGCCAAAATAACTCCACTCAGTAAAACTTCAAAATGTTCTAAATCTTTTTTGTACAAGTCTCAACAAATTCTTGAAACATTAAGGGGGGAGTCATTTTGAACATATATATCAGACTTAACTCCACCCTGTAACAGAATGACCCCCCCCCCTGGGAGTTAGTACAGATTAACTCCCGGGAGTTAATCCAGGCGTGTAAAAGTTTAACTCCCTGCCCACTAGGGGAGTCAGTTTTTCACTGTTTAGAATAACTCCCCTGGGAGTTAATGTGTACACGTGTTTTCTGACTCCCAGGGAGTTACTTTGTAACAGAGGGGGAGTTAATCTGATCATGGACTAAGATGACTCCCCACCCACCTATTCCCAGGTGTCTTTCGGTAAGAGAATGGAGAAGGGGATTTAATGTTCATGATCATCATCATCATAGGGAAAGGGACTGTCCGTGTACATATTTATGTGCTCATCTATGCATGTCCTTGACATTTTACTATGTCTTTTTGTATATAATCTGTATGTACATGAATTAATGGTTTGATGCCTTTGGTAGAAATACTGTACCTTCAGTCTTTGGCGTTCTTCTCTCTCTCTCTCTCTTCTCTCTCTCTCTCTCTCTCTCTCTCTCATGGAATCTATCCGACTATCAAACAGTCACCCATAAGTGTAGGCCATTACACTCAAATGGTGTAGAAATGGAAAATTTTCAATTTTTCATTGTGTCAGGCCGCCAAATTAGGGAGTGAGGGGGGGGGGGGATGAGAGGGTTAAGGAAGGTGGGGAGAGATGACGAGTTAGTCGCGACGTGACGTAAAATTGTTTGTATTGACTCGCTACATCTGGGAGAGAAGGAAGCAGAAAAAAAGGGTTGGCATAGATTACAAATTTGTGTGTGAGACACATGGGATAGAGAAAGGGGGTGTGTGTGTGGGGGGGTGGGGTGGGGGGTGGGGGGGGGGGGTGTTTTTGTACAATTTGTACGAGAGGGTGGCTGCTTGGGACCGATCTGATGAAGTTGTCAAGTGACTCGTCACAGGTGTGGTGGTGTGCGTGTGCCAGCTAAAAATGAAGTCGGCCAGCCAGTCAGAAAAACACACATTTTTCAATAAAAATTCACGACACGTGACTAATTCACAGAAACCAATAATATCGAAGGAAACAATTCTACCTGACAAGTGTTGATCTGGCAAGTTAGTGTAAGAAACACACACACACACACACACACACACACACACACACACACCACATTTCGAAAAAATATATATCAGATGCATGGGTGGTAGCGAGATGCGGGGAGTAGGTGGGGGGTGGGAGTCATTCTGGTGGTATGTCAGAATAAACTCCCTGGAGTCAAACTGAAATACAGAGGGAGTTAGTTTTGTATATTCTAGTTTAACTCCCAGGGGTTAAAATTGACAAATGAATAACTCCCTGGGAGTTAAAACCATTCGGGGAGTTAAAAACTTTTCGTTACACCGGATAGTTGTGGGGCGACTGTGTTGTACCAAGGCGTGGCTCTGTCTTCCCTGACTGTAAGCTGATGGAGGGGGCGTGTCTGTCGAGCAGCTTGCTCAGGGACGAGTTCAGATCGGATAGAAACATATGACGCGGTTCAAAATTGCAAGATGGGATTCGAACTTTAGTAAAGAAATGTAGTAGAGATTTAGAATAAGTAACCACACGCGGCAAACGGTACGGCAATATTGAATGCAGCATTCGTGTCCAGCCAGCTAGGGTTAATAAGTTACATTACTATGCTACCGCATTGCAGAAACGAAACATTTAGTAGGCTGCGGTACCACTGCACACGGCACTGCGGCTGGACCCTCAGGTCCGACCCCAAATTGGACTCGAGCCTCACTCTGAAGTGCTGACCCCGGTCGCAGTAGCTGACCAACTGGATAAAAACAGACCGCAGCCCTCAAGAGCAGGAGGGACAAGACAGGAGAGAGAGGGACAAGACAATCTCTCTCTCTATCTCTCTCCCCCCCCCCCCCGCCCCACATAATCGTGTGTGAGAGTGTGCATGAGTGAGTGAGTATATATTATATTATATTTTTATATATATATATATATTTATTTAGAGAGAGAGAGAGAGAGATGAGAGAGAGATTAGAGAGAGTAGAGAGAGAGAGAGAGAGAATTATAAACAAAAGCTTGCTCTTATGTCTTAGACTGAAAAAATAGGAGGAGATAAGCATTCATATCTGCAGTGGTAGATAATTCTGCCTAACTAACAGTATGTGCTTGAGTGGGTGAATGGGGAAAACCAAAATATATGCTTCTCAAAATGAGCCTTCAGCAAGCTTATAGTCTCCAAGAGGGGAGACAGTCTCCAATGGGGAGGAAACTCACCAACATATAACTCCTGGTCAGATACCGATATTTCAAAACCTGATTGTTTCTCCTCAGTGGAGTATATATGTATGTCTGGTCATCCACTTCCTATATATATAGACCACAGCGCCCCACACTGACTATGTCTGACCTGTCCTCTTCCTATACTGACCACAGCGCCCCACACTGACTATGTCTGACCTGTCCTCTTCCTATACTGACCACAGCGCCCCACACTGACTATGTCTGACCCGTCCTCTTCCTATACTGACCACAGCGCCCCACACTGACTATGTCTGACCGTCCTCTTCCTATACTGACCACAGCGCCCCACACTGACTATGTCTGACCTGTCCTCTTCCTATACTGACCACAGCGCCCCACACTGACTATGACTGACCCGTCCTCTTCCTATACTGACCACAGCGCCCCACACTGACTATGTCTGGCCTGTCCTCTTCCTATACTGACCACAGCGCCCCACACTGACTATGCTGGGGCATGGACTACACAGCCTTGGATGTTTTATGCACCACACTGGTTGTAACCAGTGTGTCTGTCAATCCGTTCAAAGAATAGGCCACATACAGCACATCTCTAAGTTGGACATCTTCCATGACCATGCAAAGTCCAATGCGATTAACAACTAACAATGACGTACACAAAACAGCCATTCATGATTTATGCACCAAAGTGGTTTTCATCGGTGTGTCTATCGATGTGTTCAATAATCAAGCCAAATATAGAACGACTCTCCTCCAAACAGAATATGCAGACATCCCCACCCCCCCAAAACACACACACACGCACCGCACACGCACACGCACACACACACACACACACACACACACACGCGCGCGCGCCGCGCTTGTCTGTGCACACATATAGCCTAGAATCATACCGAGGAACACACTAATTAAAAAACAAACAAATAACCACACTAATTAAAAAACAAATAACCACACTAATTAAAAAACAACAAACAAAAAACGAGTATAGAGCATGAATCATGTGTGGCAGTTCAGTTGAAGCGTCAAAACAGTGTATACTCAATTTGTTGTGATTCAGTTCATAAACGGAAAATGGGAGAAGCCCAAAACATAGACGTACTGACCTAAACCATGGACCACATCTTGGGACACACTGGTATAAATACTTCGATGCATGAAACATAATGCGTTGTTTCTGCATGCCCTACACTTGTTGTTCATCATTACTGGGACAAACGGGTCCTGAAATGCCGATAGAAGAGGTTCGAACAGAGACGTCCCGTGTTAGGCCTTTTCCACAAAGACATGGTCGCCGGCTCATAAAGTCGCCGGCGATCAAATGGGCAGGGACTTCGGTGCCCGTACGGTCGCCAGTTGCCCATAAGGTCGCCGGCGACCGTGCAGGCCTGAGTGTAGATATTTTCTGCAGTGAAAATACAGACGTGAATGACATTGTAATATATGACATTAATATGAAGTGCTTCTCTCTCTCTCTCTCTCTCTCTCTCTCTCTCTCTCTCTCTCTCTGTGTGAGAGTGTGAGAGAGTGTGTGTGTGTGTGTGTGTGTGTGTGTGTGTGTGTGTGTGCGCGCGTGCGTGTGTGTGTGTATATGTGGGGGGGGGGGGGGGGGGGGCGGGGGGGGGGGAGGAGGGAGACGGAGACTTAGTAAATATATGACCTGTAATATGATAGTGCTTCTCTCTCTCTCTCTCTCTCTCTCTTCTCTCTCTGGGAGGTGAACTGATATCATGAACCTGTGAAGTCGTGTCAATAGCTCATGCGGTATATTTTGTTAATTAACACTTTCTAATCAGTGCTTATCAGGATACATTTAGTACCAATCAATTTGTGAAGACGGACTGATCATGCCAGTGTCAAATATATTGCATAGAAGTGTTTGTGGCCAGTTTTACTGGTGTTTTCAAGTTTTCATGCAGAAAAGATCCGAGGCCATTGTGCGTGCACGGGTTAGCAAGATCAACCTGTGCTGGCCACTGAATTTTGTTCGGACTGCTTGTCTCTTTTTCACCGTTTTGACAGTGTCGTGTGCTTTCATCGACAGTGATCAGAAATCGGTCATGTCATCTGTTAGTCAGGACGATTACCGGACCGCCCCCTCCGATATTTCTTCAAACCAGGTGCTTCTCTCAACTCTACTGGCTACAGATGCTAGCCACCAGTCTCAGATTTACAGTGCGGAAACAAGCCCATTGTCTTTTCAAACTAGAGTGAGCGTGTCCTACGAGACAAAGAGGGGTCCTAATGGAACTCTTGCCATTTGCTTCATAGTTTTCTTGTCGGGATTTCTCTTGCAATGTGGCGACATTGAATCAAATCCTGGACCAGCTACGAGTGCTGAGGCGAATGAGTATACTGATCACACAATGGCGGTACATGTTCACCCCCCACCAAACTCTGCTCGGTATTTTACCCCAATGACTCAACCCTACCATTCGTCCGCTCCCCCTCCTCACCCTTTCCCTCCTGTTCCTGCGGGTTCCCTGCTCCCTTTCCAACCTGACATGCGATGGATGCAAAGCACTGTGAACCACCTCAGCAGTTCAATGGACTGCTTGGCGGACAACATGAGGAGGCAACTGCAGGAGGTGAACCAGACACAGTTAGCTCTTACGAAAGTGATTGACAATCTGAGGGCCGAGAACAACCAGCTTAAGGCAGATGTTGATTGGATATACGGCAAATGTAAACAGCTGGAACAAGAAAACCAGCAACTCTATAACGAGCAAAGGCACTGTTCTGACATATCAAACAGTCTGAGTGAAGAAGTGGAAAAAACTTGAGGCCCACCTCCAAAAGCAACAACGTCCGTTTCTTCAATGTCTACGAGAGCTCTCATGAAGACAAAAAGACATGTTGCGAAAAAGTCGTCAAGCTTTTGAATAGGTTTTATACAAGCAAAACATGGACTGTTGCTGACATAGAGTGTGCCTACCGACTTGGCCAGAGGCAACACAATCAAAACCGTCCACGTGTTCTGCTGTACGTTTCCACACATTTCCCCGACAAACTCATGCTTCTGGAAGACAAGGATAAAAGAAAACAGATGGTAGATGAACTTGGTGTCCGTATTGCCTCTGACCTAACCACCGACAACATAGAGCAATACAGCAACATATGCAGAATGGGAGACATGCATACTTCCACAATGGACGTCTGCAGTTCAGAAGTCGTCGTCCTGGTGGACCAGGCCATCAGAGATCGGTCACAGCACCAAGCCGGCGTCCCCTCCCAGGAAAATGCCCAGAGAAAGACACTATGCTGAGCGGACATCCAACGAACGATGTTCCAGACCTTCGTCTTCTCCACCCCCACCTCTGACATGGCAGAATATCCGTCACTTTCAAAGCAACAACCACCGCCTAGTCATGAACAGCTGATACATGCCTGCAGGAACTCCAGGAACAGTCTGTGATGATGGTATTGTTGGAGGGAAGCTGATCCAGAAGGCAACAGACTGGACAGATCCTGTGAAATTCTGTCCCCTCCCAGTGAGCAAATTGAGGTTTCCGACTTTCCTGACTGACGTCAAGAGTCCTACCGGCCACCCGCTCGTGAATCAACCTGTCCATCTGTGGTGAACGATGCAGTCCCCCAGCTTCATCAGGACGGCACCAGTCAAGATGTTTCCGGCTTTCTGACTCATGAACTGTCACCTGTCTTGTCCCAGTCTGCACGTGCTTCCTCCGGTCCTGACCATCCCGCTGACATCAGCCTGTTCGATGCCGAAAGTCAGACATTTGTAAACAGAGATTCACTTTGGAAGGAGAACCATGTGACAAACAAGTGAATTCTGGCTCCCACAGAGCAGTGTACACAATAACAATGACAGTCAGATAATCCATCAGTTAACACTGAGAGAATCACACAGTCAGAGTCCTTCCTTGCCATTGAGAATGAACTCAAACAAACGCCAGTTGTTGGCCCTCAAACACGCAGCAAGGTTAAATGCAGACAAACACAACTCACAGAATCATTTAGAAGCACTCAAGAAATAAAGATGTTAATTGTAATGTCAACAGCTAGGGACTTCGGCCGTGCCCATGTTCATAAAAGTAATGTCCAAAATTATATGTCCTTCGTCACATACAATATAGAAGGACTGACTTGCCTGTATGACCCAAGCATTAGGTCATTACCTGCGTACGTTTGATTTTGTCTTCCTTTCTGAAATTTTCTCTGAAAAATTTCCAGATTTTCTTTTCCCAGATTATAACGTCTTTCTTTCACCTCCAGTCAGACTGACAAGCTCTGTTACAGCAAGACTATCTGGAGGTGTTTGCAATGCTTGTAAAAAACGGTTGAAAAATATGATATCTTTGATTCATGTGGAGTTTGACAACTGTATCGTACTTAAGTTGTGTAAGACACATACAGGTTTAAAGACAGACTGTATTTTGCTTGGTATGTATTTGCCTCCATCTCAGAGTACGTATTATAATGAAACTGATATTTACAATGGCATGTCCTTGCTTGAACAATGTTTGTTAGATACCTTTGAAATTACTGGTGATCTTCCTGTTTTGATATGTGGTGACTTAAACGCAAGAACAGGTGGAAAAAATGGGCGAGATGTTCTGCTTTTCGACATCGGCCCTGACATTTCTTTTGACGATTCTGTCCATATACGGTCATCTAAAGATTCCATTGTTAACCAGTTCGGAAAATATTTACTGGATGTTTGTGATCAGTTTAATTTAGTAATATTGAATGGTTTGTTATCTGGTGATGAAGAAGGGGACTTTACTTATATAGCTCACAATGGAGCGAGCATCAATGACTATTTCATTCTGTCTAGATGTATCCTGGACCTTGGACTCAGCATTTATGTTTCTCCTAGAGTGGATCCAAACATATGCCAATTGAGTTGAAACTTAAATTATGTCCACCAAATGAAACTGCTCCGAGTTCTAACAGACAAACAATAGTAAAATACATTTGGAATGCTGAGAAAAGTTCCGAGTTTAAATCTAAGTTTTATTCAGAAGAAGTACTGTCACTGATGGCAAGCGCATTGGGCTTGATTGACATCGATATCAACGATGCCTTGATCAAATTTAATGAAGCTATGCATAAAGCAGGCTCAGTTATGCAAAAACAGATCACGTTGGGCGACAAAAATAATAAAGCATGGTTTGATGGTGAATGCTGGATCAAACGTCATTTCTGAGACAAACTCTACGGAAGTTCCAAACATCTCAAAAGTCGCCAGAAAAGGCTGGGGAAGACAGAATACAATATATAAATAAAAGGAAAGAATATAAGCATGTTCTGGCAGAAAAAAAAGAGAAACACAAAGAAAAAGTTCTTAACGTACTTCACTCAAGTTCTAAAGAACCAAACGTTTTTTTGGAAAACGGTCAGATCTTTAACGAAGAAAGAATTCACACAAAGTAGCATTACTCCAGATGTGTGGTATAAACACTTTAAGGATTTGTTTTCTTCCAGTGTCAATGATCACATTTGGTGGAAAACCTCGTGGACGTGGATACAAA
>JAFLJL010018908.1:19485-28819 GCA_018398815.1 Conus ventricosus | reverse complement strand
ATACTTTTGCGGCCTTGAAAAAAGGAACTAGTAAGTAAAATATACCGAAACTTACATAGACGTAAACGTTAACAAATGTAATGCATTGCTGAGCAGAGATTCTTTTACAAAAATTTATATCCGGAAAGAGTTGCAGAACAGTGTGAATCTCAAGCCTTACTGACCAACTGCCACATTAACGGAAGAGGACAAAATACTTTGGAGGGGAAATAACTGTAGAAGAGGCTGGATATGTGTTAAAAATATGGACAACAATAAAAGCGCTGGAAGTGATGGTTTCACAGCTGAGTTCTTTAAGTTTTTTTGGTTACAGTTAGGTCATATGTCGTAAGATATAAAAACGAAGGGTTTGACAAAAGGGAAAACTATATCACTACCAAGGAGGGGTCATTATATGCATTCCGAAAGGGGATAAACCCAAAGACCAAATAAAAAACTGGAGACCAATATCGCTTATGAATGTAGTGTATAAAATTGGATCTGCGTGCATTTCGAACAGATTACTTATGATTGAACTTAAAACATATTTTAAAGATCAGAGTGGCTTTATACCAAATCGATACTTAGGAGATAACATTCGACTTATCTACGATCTCATGGATTACCTTGTTAAAACTAGAAAACGTTCACACATAATTATTGACACATACGTTGCATATAACCGGCCTAGCAAGTTTTGTTTTGGACGGAGGAGGGCTGGGGATTAGGGTGAAGGATTGTTCATGTCTGCTTTTTTGTAATGATTTGTTGGGGGATGGGGAAGGAGAAGTTCTAATGTTCTACTTTCCTTTTCATTTGGATTGGAGAGGTAGTGAGGGGGCGGGGGGTCTGGAAGCCTTTCAGTTCTGTGTGTGTGTGTGTGTCACGACCGACCCCCTGGAGGTCTGCCCTGACAGGATCGGTCTAGAAGGGAGTGAAGGGAGTGACTGACCTCACACGCCTCGCAAGAGACCACACAAGAAAGATTACGATACAATACACCATTTATTCACACCAACACACACATAGTCACAAATATGCATTTCAACACACACAACATGCACAATCACAATTAAGCATTTCAACGCACACAACATAACCATAATCATAAATAAGCATTTCCAACACACATTCCTTTCCGTGCTTCATGTGGTTCCCCCAGCCCTGCCTTTCCAAAGTCCACTAGGAGTATCGTGTCGAATCAGGTGCCCCAAACCGGGTCTGTTCTTGAATAGAGTCTTTCAATACCGACACCCTTGACACACACACACACCCAAATGGCACGACACAGAGCAAAACGACACTGGTCACATGGGCTGTAGGAAGTCCGAGGACAGTGGAGAACGCATCCCGTGGGACGAGGCGTTGTCGCTGAAGGTCCCGGACAGGGGTTAGGACCATCCAGCGAAGTCCACGCGCTCCTCACACGCTGTGGCCCCAAGAGCACAAGCTTCGGGTGAAGCCCCGGGAGGAGAGAAAAGGGAAGGAACTGGAAGGAAAGAAGGGTACTAGAACCCGCCGTCAGTACGTTTGAAATATGCTGCTAAATCCTAGCAGCCACTCGCATGAAGGGCGAGGGGAGGTGTTTGCTGAATACATTAGTAACCCCAGCTCAACACAGACCTGAGCATAAAACAGTAAACAAACCAAATGAGGAATGTTCGCTAAAGGTCTTCTCACACGAAGCAGGCAAGAGATTACATTAAATTAACAGGCTAAAAAACGAATAGCAATTTATATCTTCATCCTTCCCTCACTCACGTTCAACATTTTCCTTTCTTAGGAATTGAACTAACACAGCAACCATTGCTTTACAACTTAACTGCCACCACATTTACAAATCGTAATTCAATGGCACAATTATCCCCCCATTTTATAGTAACATTTCAAAATAACACAATTCTCCAACCACGCATCCAAACGACTAATCATGCGTACGCACGCTCGCAAACAGAAAACACTCGTCCGGCCTTGCACACACAAACAGACGGTGGCCGAAGAATACGAGACCAGCGATTGTGACAGGGGCGGACGAGCGAGACCAAGCAAGTCCCAACCCTAAATCACCAGATTCTCCCCCATACCCACCGACTACCGCATCACAAATGCATTGAAAGGAGAAAGAATTTTGGATATAATTTTGAATGGCAAGGTTAAAGATTGAATTAACCAGAAAAAGTGGTCTCAAACAATATTTCTTTTATAATTTTGAAAACAAAAAGAAATTGCGCAAAAGAGAAGAATTAGCCGGCTAACAACAAAAAAAACCAAACAAACCACGAAACTGATGCTTACCAGCTACCCGTGGGTGACCCAAAAGTGGCGGGTCAAGCGACTCTCTGCCCTCTGTCCAGTTGAGAGGACCAGCAGAGCAGATGCGGAAAAGAGATGACGTCCCTCCCCTACAGGCCGACTGTAGGAATGAAGGTACCGACCGTACCTTCGACGATGTGGTAGAGAACCAGAACCGGAGCGGGCGCTCCCAGGGACATCTTCCGCTCGAGTGAAGAGAAAAACCTGCCTAACCGATGGCAGCCAACATGCCACCCTACGTCACAGAGTGAGAATACCTCAAGCTAAGAGGAATGCTGCACGTGCGGCAGGTAAAAAGACAGGTGAGAGGCCGATAGAGACAGCCAGTTCAAGAGAAAGGTACCGGACACCCGTGAACTGCAGGATGAATTGCACGGACAGTGAAATTAGTGAGAGAGAGAGAAAGTAACCTAACCTGAGCTGAACAACATTAAGGTGCAAACACACCACAAGCCACATTAAGGGACTGATACACGACAACAACAACGACAATAAATAAATGAACAATTCCACCACCCCAGATGGGTCAGCCGTCATAGGGCTCGTGACAATGTGTGTGTGTGGTGTGTGTTGTGTGTGTGTGTGTGTGTGTGTGTGTGTGTGTGTGCGCGTGTGTGCGTGTGCGCGTGCGTGCGTGCGTGCGTGCGTGCGTGCGCGCGCGCGTGCATGCGTGTTTGAATATTAGTAAGTTTCTAAAAATGGGAAGATTGTTTAATGAGATCGTTACAGTTCACCAGAATTCAGCATTTCGCAACTATGTTGACACATTGTTCTGCGTGAGTTTCGTATTTCTCTTTGTTACATTTGTATCCTCCATGCCCCAGCAGGGGTCAAAGGATTAAATTTGAATTGAATTGTGTGTGCCTACTCTATGGGGTCCAAGTGGCCCTGGCTGAACTGGATGTACCTAATGGTTGCACACCCTTATACTCCCCTTCTGTGCCCCCTCCTGCCATCCCCATCTCTCTCACTCTGTCACACTCACACACACACACACACACACACACACACACACACACACACACACACACACACACACACACACACTATCTCTCTCTCTCTCTCTCTCTCTCTCTCTCTCTTCCCCTCTCTCCTTCTCTCTCTCTCTCTCTCTGTCTCTCTGTCTCTGTCTGTCTGTCTGTCTGTCTGTCTGTCTGTCTCTCTCTCTCTCTCTCTCTCTCTCTCTCTCTCTCTCTCTCTCTCTCTCTCTCTCGCTCTCTCACGCGCGCGCTCGCACGACAGAAAGATCAACAAATGATACAGAAAGATTTTTTTCTTGTCAACAAATTGTCTTTTTTCAGTGATGGATATCGCCAAACGAGTTTAATGAAAGAAAAGTAAACAAATTGTCTTTTGTCGTTTTGAATTACATATTCCATTCTAAACACCTCGTTGTATAAGGAAGGTCTTATTCACAAAATTGATCAATATATCATCTCACTTGTACAAATGAATCAAAAATTGTACGTTTTCACGATTGCTTAAGCAATGGAATAGGAGCGAGAAAAAGAAGTCATGAATGGATTTTTATTCTAGAGGGGGAACCAGGACGACGGCTACGAAGAGCGACAGGCACCAGAAAGGAGAGGACATGCCAGGGAAGAGAGAATGCTGGGAGGAGGGAGCACTGCCGCCCGTGGGAGACCTCCATCAGGACCAGTGCCGACAACACAATTTGAACCCCCTATAGAGAATTGAAGGTGAGAACTGACTAGTGGTGTGCCACATGTGGGGTGTGTTGTGGTGTGTGTGTGTGTGTGTGTGGTGCGTGCGTGCGTGCGTGCGTGCGTGCGTGCGTGCGTCGTGCGTGCGTGCGTGCGTGCGGGGCGTGCGTGCGTGTGTGTGTGTAGAGAGACAGATCAATTAAAAGAGAAGGGGGGGTTCCAGAGTGGTGGGGGTGAGGTCTGGGGGTCCACTTACCTCAGGGGAGAAGGGGCAAACGTGGATAGGCATTAGCATGAATTGAAACTACAAGCAGAGTTAAAACGGCGGGAATTGGTTAAAGCTGGAGGGGGAGGGGGGGGGGGGGGGGAGGAGAAAGGGAGAGGAGGGGAGGGGGGAGGGGGGGAGAGCAGGAGGGTTCCCCTTCTTGGAGAATGGTTGAGTGTTGTTTTCCAAACTATTTTTTAAATCGAGAGGGAGATGAGGGTGGGAAGAGGGATACAGGGCCCCCTTTGTTTTTTTTATTTTTGAATTTTTTTTTTTTTTTAGTGTGTGTGGTGGTGGTGATGTGTCCTCTCACAAAAGAAACGCCCCCCTTGGATAACTCGCACACCGGAGCGGTGTTTCAAAGGGGGGGGTCTGGGGGTCCTACCCAGGGTAGGGGATGGGGGAAAAAGAGAGGGGCAACATGGCGAAAATGAGATTTTGACCGTCCATGGGAGGAAATTTCAGAACCCCCCTTTTGCCCCCCCCCCCTCCCTCCCTCCCCTGCTGCTTGTCCACTCTGCTGTGTATGTGTGCGCCAGTGTCTGTGAGTGTGATTTTATCAAACAAATGACACCAAAGCATGGCTCATGGTTATGTTTCCTTTTACTTCTTTTTTTTTCGTTATCAAACGTACTGCTCCCAATTCGGTGATGCACAACTTTAACACACCACTGTTGAAGATCTAGCGCAATCGTCGCAGATATCTGGAAGTGAAGAGTATGAGATCCTCACATGTCCAAACACGGCAATGGTCAGAGAAAGCTCATTGTCCTCACATGTCCAAACACGGCAGTGGTCAGAGAAAGCTCATTGTCCTCACATGTCCAAACACGGCAGTGGTCAGAGAAAGCTCATTGTCCTCACATGTCCAAACACGGCAGTGGTCAGAGAAAGCTCATTGTGAACATGGTTTTTCATATCACATCTGCACATGTGCGCGGGTACCTGCGCACTCATGCATGCACGCATCCCACACACACACACACACGTGCACGCACGCACAAATACACAGACAGAGAGAGAGGGGGAGGAGAGCGGAGAGGAGAGAGAGGGGAGAGAGAGAGAGAGAGAGAGGGGCAGGCAGGCAGGCAGGCAGGCAGGCAGGCAGGCAGGCAGGACAGACAGACAGACAGAGATCCGAAATTCAGAAATTGACCTAAACCGTCTTGTTACCGTCTTGTTTAGTTTTGTTTCATTTATTAAAATCCGAACGTCCCGTTATCTATGCTGGGTTTCCTTACCAAGGGATGGGATATGTCTTTCGACTTCTATACGCTTGGATTAGGAAAAAAAGACGTATTTCAGATTGCTTGAACAATGAAGTGTGTCTGAGACAAGCCAGAACAGGATCTCAGTAACAACTAATTGTATTTCAGGTCTGGCGCCTCTTTCATGTGAGGTTTTCTACTTTGGGGACGCATTTAGCGCATACCGCTAGGTAGGAAAGACAATTGTAAGACACGAGGTACAGTTTCCATTGCCTTTTAAGGATCCTGCATAAATCTTAAACAAATGTTAGCGAACCGCCCAGAGAACGTGACAAACGAGTCACAAGACAAAACACAACGCGTTTCGACCTCTTAGGTCTTCGTCGGTGATGTATAAACGAATAAAACAACGAGAATTCACTTAGCTTTGATCACATCAGATCGCTCAGGGTTCAGCGCAAGGAGAAGGCGTTGAAGCATTTCTTGTTCTCAGTCTGTTAGGAGAGAGACGAATGCGTGACATCCATTCCCAGAGAGAGGCGAATGTTTGATGGGCGCATGAGTGTGCTTATGCGGGTATGAGTGCAAAGATACCTTGGTGTGTTAAGCCTGACTAGTATACATCAACTTAGTGCACTTAAGCAATACCATCACGATTTCCCCGTCCTGGACAAAGTGGCGAGCCTGCCAGGATTGGCATGGCCCAAATTAGTTTCAGGAGGGAAACAAAGTGAGTACTAGAGTAGTACTGGGGCGAAGCGTCCACTAAGGCAATTTTATTAGCTCTTCTAATTATTTCCTTAGTTCTTTGAGTGATTGAGTGTTGACTTGTGTGTAGGGTGGTTGTATTAATCAAAGGTCGTTCAGAGAAAACGAAGAACGAGGTTCTAGTCTTAACTCTCACAGAAGCTGTGGTTTAAGATTAAGGCTCCTTTGTGTTAGGAACATTACCACTGGTTGGTGTACTCATACCGTTTAGTAGATAAACTGGGGTACCAACTTTTTCCGGGTCTATAAGATAACTGTTTTAGTGGTGCTAAAACATTCAGAAAAAGAAATGGCTGAAGAAAGTTTACCACCCATAGAGAAACTAGTAAGTTTGGGGAAAGAAAATGGGATATACAGGAGATGAACTGCGTAGATTCATTGAAACTCAGAGAAGACTGAGAGAGATGAAAGCTGAAAGGAGGAAATTTGAAAAGGAACGTATAGAGGCGGAAACCACTGCGTCAAAGGCTAAGCAGATGCAGAGAGTGCAGCTGCCAGAGCAAGAGCGATGCAGAGAGTGCAGCTGCCAGAGCGAGAGCAGAAGCGGAATCAGAGATTTTAGCCAAACAAATTGAGTTGGAAAGAATAAAATCTGAAAATCGTAGTGAAATCGACACCAGTTCTGAGTCAGTAGGCCGCAGACTAAGTTGCGCACCTAGACTTAAACTCCCACTGTTCAGAGAGAAACTGATTCGATCAATGCCTATATCAGTCGGTTTGAATCGTTGCCGAGCACGAGGGCTGGCCCGAAGATGACTGGGCAATAAACTGTCTGCCTTGTTGACAGGTCGTGCGTTACACACTGTTTCACCTTACCCAAAGGTGAACAGAGAGATTTTGACAAGGTGAAACAAGCAGTACTAAAGGCATATGATTTGACTGAAGAAGTTTTAGGCGTATGTTTCGCGAGGCGAGAATCGAACAGGGTGAGACATACACACAGTTCGGAGTTAGACTGGACCACTATTTCAACAAAATGGGTAGAACTTAGTGGAGTTAGACAGTGATTTTGAAGGCCTCAAGACATGGTGATGAAGGAACAGATACTTGATGGTTGGGGGACGGGCCTTACATCCACGTTAAGGAAAAGGTGGCAACCACAATAGCTGAGGTACTTGAGACAGCAGAGACTTACCGGGAGCGAGGCGTGATTTACCTGGAACAAGAGGAAAGCCCGGAAGCATATCAGAGGATAGCAGGCCAGCACATGACTCACATAATGAGTCCGTAGTACCACACCCGTAGGCCCACGGCGTCACGTGAGCAAACAAGGGTGAAAACCAATAGCCACGTGGCTAGGAATGAGCGTGCCTGTTTTCTGTGCAATAAGACAGGGCACTTGGCTAGGGATGTATATTTAAGTCACAGAAGGCAGCAGCAATGAGGATCAGGCGACGAGAGAGGCAGGTAGAAAAAGATGAACAAGATGACAGTGTTATTTTGTCTGGATTGTGCTGTGTGTTTCACAGATTCAGGCAATAACATGGATGTGCACAAAGGCAGAGTAGGGGACAATGTGGTTGATGTCTTAGAGACTCTGGGTGCACTGGCGTAATGGTGAAGGAGTCCCTGGTTACGAAGGGACAATTCACAGGAAAAACACAGAGGTGTAGACAAATAGATGGAACAGTAGCAGAATTCAAAACGGCACTGGTGTTCATTGATACACCATTCTATAGTGGAGTCGTACAGGCTTTGGCTGTTCCAAAGCCACGTATGATTTGGTAATTGGGAACATTTCAGGAGCACGTGGATACGAAAACCCAAACCCTGACTTCTCTTTTGAATCAGGGAAAAGAAATCACGGGAGAGAAAGGCCCCAGGCGGTCACACACTCAGAAAGCACTGGAGCGTGTCCGGGTGAGACTAACCCCACTCACTTAAGAGCAGAGCAAAAGGGCGATCACTCGCTTAGAAAATTGGTTAGGCTTGCTCACACAGGACAGAAGAAAGGTGTGAACGAGGGCACCTCGGGTTCGAGTTAGACAACGGCATATTGTACCGAACTTTTACTCATTCGCGTTCGGGAAAAACAAAGAAGCAGGTTGTCGTTCCTGGGCAACGCAGAAGGCGTGATGTTCGACAATATTGATGTCAGCCTGGGGCCATCTCGGGAAGAAGGCCACACAGAAGAGGGTGACGCGAGAGTACTACTGGCCCGGTATCCTTGGTGATATCAGGGGCTTCTGTGCGCATTGCAACACATGTCGCGTGGTACGACAACGTGGGTTAGAGAGTGAAGAAAGAGTGACGGGACCGTAGGCCAAAATAAAATGGTTGGGCAGATTATTTCAGCCGGCACTGTAAATATGATGGGTGCGTGGTCTTGTGCAGTGTAACGTTATGCGTGACGTGGCTGGTTGCGGGCCACGTGTAGGAAGAGAAGGGGAGAGAATTTCCGTAGAAACATAATGGTTTTATGGCCACACGACTTAGAGCTGGTGGAGATTTCAGATTTATGTTGATATTTGCTTGTGATAGTGTGTATGTATTGATTTTTCTCTATAATTTTGTTGCAAGACAAATCTTGCGTGCCTTCTCTGGTGTAAGTAGGCTTATGAGAGGCCGATATTAGCACTGGTTTAAATGGGAAAATTATGAGTTTCATCTCCTTGAATGTTAAGTTTTAGCCAATGCAGGCATTGTCTTCGAGTGGGGGGAATTTGTCAAGAGCGTGAAACCTCTCAAAAGGCATTAGACGCTTGGAGACAAAGGGACATTGTATGTGGTATACAAATAGGTAATTGACCAATTAACCGGGGTACCTTACCACCGCACACGGCCGAAGTGGTCAGATGACAAAAAAACACCTAGGAGAGAGTTCGGACCTGCCGGTGGCGAAAGGGGAAAGGATGTAACCACTACGACCTCGGCGCTCCAAAGTGAGCTCTAAATGCTCAGTCAGCTGAGGTTCTTGTGTACACAGTCAGTGAAGAGCAGGAGTCTTGGATTCGTTCGGATGGTATTGCCGTGGGTCACTGTTTTGGGTTCTATTGTCAGGCTGGCTGAATGCGTGTGGAGGTTGTAGTAGCCCTCCTTAAGATAATTACTGTGTTAAGTAACCACGAAGTCGGCGGGAATTTTCGATGTCCATCTGGGGCTAAGTGTGTGTTTGCTAATCAATTAGGTAGGTGTGT
>JAFLJL010018908.1:9485-14485 GCA_018398815.1 Conus ventricosus | reverse complement strand
AAAATTTCTGTGGCCATATATATTAATGACCAATTATTTTACCATCCAATCCAGTCGCCTGTACCAAATGACACAACAAACTTGTTTTCTTGTGCAGCGTGTGTCCGATTCGACAAATCGTTAGTTTTGAATATCGTTTCAGTGTATTTCCCAAAAGGTATTATTGATTGCAATTCTGACTGGCTACGTTCGTTAAATACTACAAATGATGAATGGTTAATAGCGGGGGATTTTAATGAACATGCTCCTTTTTGGGATCTATCTTGCGTCAAAGTAACCTCTAATCGCTTGGTGGAGAATATTTCAGATTCTCCACTTTTTCTTTTAAATGATGGAAGTGTTACAAGACTGCCTGATGTTCCCAGCCACAAACCATCAGCAATTGATCTGACTCTAATCTCTCCAAAGTTAGTTCCTAGCTGCAAGTGGCAATTATACGATAACACTTTGGGAAGTGACCATATCCCTATATCCTTACTTTTAGAGGATTTGAAGTTAAGCACAATGATGTAAATGATAAAATTCCTAAATTTGATTATAAACGAGCCGACTGGGCCAAATTTGAAATAAGTGACCATAAAGATAAAAGTAAAATTTGGAAAAAGATCCATGAAATGAAAAATGGGATTATCTACCAGAATATCCAGTTATTATAGGTGATGAACAATTTCCTTCAGAATATCAAAAAGCTGAGGCATTTGCTGACACCTTTGTAGAGAATAGCTCTTACAATAGACAATCAATCACAAAAATAATGATCACTACTTGAATGCTGAAATTACTTTCCAAGAATTACTGTCTGCTATCTGTTCATTACCTAAGACCAAGAAAACTTCTGTTGGTCTGGATTCCATTTCCAATGAGTTGATAAAACATCTTCCAGAAAACTTTTTGTTATTTTTACACGAATTTATTAGTAAATGCTGGATTGAAGGTAACATCCCATCCATATGGAAAGATTCAATTATGGTCCCTATTTTAAAGCAGGGCAAACCCGTACACGATGTGAAATAGTTATTTGACCTATCTCTCTGACGTCTCACGTATGCAAATTAATGGAGCAAATTGTTTTAAATCGATTGTCTTATCATTGCGAAAAAACGTAGGTTATCCCCGTAAACCAAGGAGGCTTCAGAAAAGGCAGATCAACCATTGATCATTTAGTGAAATTAACAACTCGAATCAAACAACAATTTGCCAAAAGACAAAATGTTCTTGCCACATTCTTTGATATAAATAAGGCAGACGATCAGGTTGGCATGAACGATTACTATACAAGTTAAAAACGATTGGGCTTTCTGGTCATATCTATGACTCTGTTAAAACATTCTTGACCAACAGAAGTATCCAAACAAGAATCGGTCACATTTATTCCTCTAAAAGATTCCTTGATATGGGTATCCTTCAAGGCTCTGTTATTGCTCCTATTCAATTTAATATCCTAACTTTCGATTTAGCAATATCTATTTCCCAAAAGTAATTTCATTCAGTATGCCAATGTATCTGTTTGTGGATGAATGTTACTGTAAAAAAGAAAACATCAAAAGGTCTATAAATTTTATAAAAAGAGCATATCAATGTGATCTAGATAATATTGCTATATATATATGTGTGAAATGGTTTAAGCTTATCACCTCAGAAATCTCACATGATGCTATTCGATGCAAGTGGATATGTTCACAATGCCCAGAATTCAAAGTTAACAACATCACACTTAAATACGCTTCAAATATTAAATTCTTGGTGTCTATATAACGTCTAAGCTCTCTTGGAATCTGCATTTAGAACATGCTGTAAATCAAGCAAGAAAGTCATTGAACCTTCTAAAAGTCATAAGTAAACAAAGCTGGGGTCAAGACACAAATACATAAATTCATTTGTCCTCTGCTTTAGTTAGATCTAAATTGTCGTTTGCACAAGAGGTTTTCTTTAGTGCTCCAAAATATCTATTGAAAAAACTGCGGAGCATAGATTGTAAAGTATATAGAATAGCCCTTGGCGTTCCATTTCAATGGTTCCATCATAGGATCTTACCATGTAGAAGGTGTTTTGCCTCTTGAGATCAGCGAAAATTAGCCTGTGCTAAATACATTTTAAGATGCTCTACCATTCAAAATTGAACCAAATGGAACTTGAAATTAGGTCCGATATTCATTTTCCTAAGCGTGCAA
Organism: Conus ventricosus; assembly: GCA_018398815.1. Classification (NCBI taxonomy): domain Eukaryota; kingdom Metazoa; phylum Mollusca; class Gastropoda; order Neogastropoda; family Conidae; genus Conus; species Conus ventricosus. Next base: position 12,314 of record JAFLJL010018908.1, on the reverse strand, counting down.
AGCGTATCCGATCTAATAAAACTATTTTTACATTTTCTTCTAAACTATTGACAAAATAAAACACTGATCAGAGGAAATTAGCTGCGCGTTTTCCAATAAGTCCATCCCAAACTGGAGCTTTTTAAAGCGAAGTTTGACTATAACTATACACAATTGTCCAAGTTTGATAACATCAATGTTCTTGCTAGATCCCATATGAATGATTTTTATCCCAATCATCTAAAACAAATCTTCACTGATGGTTCTTTATTAGACAATCAGCAGGCTGTGTTTTGTTATCCCCACTTTAAAATTGCGAATCTTTTTACCTTGGTAAGATTTCTCCATTTTCACAGCTGATTAATAGCAATTTTAATGGCTATTCAGTATGTCATTGATACACCATTCAATTTCTATGGTGCACTCTTTTGTGTAGACTCTAAATCAGTTTCTCCAAGCTTTAGAATCCAACAAATCCGAAAAACCGGGCTGAAGTCATCACAGAAATTAAAGTACTTAATCATGTTCTTATATCAAGGGTATCGCAGTTGATTTTTGTTGGATCCCATCTCATTGTTCAATATCTGGAAATGAATGGGCTGATCGTACAGCTCGGGCAGGTGCAAAAAAATCTGTTAAATCCAAGGATATTCCCATTCTTTTAAGTTACAAGAGGGTTTCTCTTCATTACAAAAAGCTTCTTTGAAAATTTTGAAAAGATATATAAAGACTACATGCTTCCAAAGTACATAGCCTGATTCTTCAATAAAGTGTTGTTTAAACGCTCGATCACAAAATTTTTCAAAACAGAATTCATTAATAAATATACATTTTATCCAAAAAATGTCAAACACCAAAAACACCGCAAAAAAATTGTTTCACTGTTTTACAGACTTAGGTTAAATGCTTTCAAAACCAAGTTCATAAAAAACGTCCAATGTGTATGTGGGGCTGTTGATAATTGTACAACAACACATATTTTGTACTTTTGTCCTTATTTTGAATCAGCTCTATCAAAATTCAAAAAAAAATGAATCTAAATGCATTTTCCAAGAACCTGTATTTCTTTTCAACTTTGTTCAGAACTTAATGATAAGTCCAGTCGGCTCGTTTTTATGATTTCTGCGTATTTTAGACCGTTTTGCTTTGACTGTTGCAGTTTGATTTGTTAATGTTGATTTTTGCTAAGGATTGTTCTTATGTAGTATTTCCACTAATATTTAACACACACACAGGCGCACACACACCACATGCGCGCACAAACACCTGCGTGCGCGCGCACACACACACACACGCACACACACACACGCACACACACACACACAACACAACACACACACACACACACACACACACACACACACACACACACACACGCACACACACACACACGCAAGTACGCATGCATACTACACACTCATACACATATACAAGAAAACACTCATTTCCTGTCTAATATCACTTTAAAGTGAAAAGACGTCAAATCGAAGAACAACAACAACAACAACACACACACACACACCACACACACACACCATGCACCACGCACCACACACCACATACCACACACACACCACACACACACACACACACACACACACACCACACACACACAACACACACACACTAGAGAGAGAGAGGAGAGAGAGAGAGAGAGAGAGACTCGGTAAACTAGGAACGCTCACTCTGTGGCACTTTCCATCGCACGCGCAATAAGTGCTCACAAGGTTGCCGGGAAACGTGGTATTTCCGGTATTGAGAGTGCGCGGGCTTTTCAGTTTGTTCTATGACTGTGTGCTCTGCTGTTCCAAAGCCTGATTTATGCCAGTAAGTGTACGTAGGTATGAGAGAGCGGAGAGAGCTAGAGAGAGTGCCTTTGTGTCTTTCGTCAGTTTGACAGTATTTGGTTGATCGAAAAAAAACAAATTATGAAAATTTTCTTCATGCTTTTTAACCTCTGTCCACACGCATGCATAATATCAAGGATAGTTTTGCTACAAACATTGTTGAAAATACTGTAAAACCTCTATCCACACGCATGCATAATATCAAGGATAGTTTTGCTACAAACATTGTTGAAAATACTGTAAAACCTCTATCCACACGCATGCATAATATCAAGGATAGTTTTGCTACAAACATTGTTGAAAATACTGTAAAACCTCTATCCACACGCATGCATAATATCAAGGATAGTTTTGCTACAAACATTGTTGAAAATACTGAAAACCTCTATCCACACGCATGCATAATATCAAGGATAGTTTTGCTACAAACATTGTTGAAAATACTGTAAAACGAGGCACGACAAAGAAACTCACAGAGCCACAACACATCAAATCACAGTTATTATGTTGACAGAAAGGATGTATTGTGCTGGGGGAGGGGGGTGCGAAGAAGAAAATCTTCCCCTCCTGCAACGTCCACACATATTGGCACATACGAAGCATATAACCGGCCTAGCCAGTTTTGTTTTGGAGGGAGGAGGGGTGGGGATTAGGGGCGAAGGATTGTTTATGTCTGCTTTTTTTGTAATGATTTGTTTGGGTGGGGGGGAGAGGAGAAGCTGTAATGTTTCTACTTTCTTTTTCATTTGGGTTGGAGAGGGTATTGAGGGGGCGGGGGTCTGGAAGCCTTTCAGTTCTGTATCAGTTTTGGGATCAATAGTGTGGGTGTAGGTGTGTGTGGAAGGGGGTGGTAGTCAGTCCGTCTGTCCGACCTGCGAAGATCCCTTTCTTCCATTAAGAAAGGGTGAACACCGTAGTCGCACCTTCTCGCCACGTGATGTGGGTGTTTCCTCAGGACATGGGCAGGTTGTTTTCACTAACGGGCACGGAGCGGAATACTGGG
>JAFLJL010018906.1:6903-26067 GCA_018398815.1 Conus ventricosus | reverse complement strand
GTGTTTTATAGTTCTCTGACAAGTAAGACTTCAATAACCAAAAAAAAATGGGAAGAGATCACTTGAGGGCAGGAAAAAGGGCCAAATTTAGACTTTTGCAATACCATGACAAACAAGAATATAAAACACCGCAGGCATATTCTCAACGTTATTTATTTTAAGATTTATATATATATACCTGACACACAGAAAGCTTTACCAATTCTATGGTGTCTAGTTGCCTAGTGTAAAGTTGTTTTTTATTTTTGTAAAACAAAATTAAAAGCTAATTAACAAAGTGCATCTTACCTTACTTTTTAGTCACTACTTTTTAATAAAATTTATTTTAAATACTTTATTAGATTGAATATAAAAATGCTGCTTTTTAATACATAAAATGTGAAAATATTACTTGAGGGCGGGGAGGGCCAAATTTAATTGTGGAAACTCCGCAGGCATATTCTTAGGGGGCTAAATTTAGATTTTTGGATCACTGGCACACGTCGCCGCCCTGGCTATGTAATTTTGTGTAATTTGACACGGGCTGATTTGCGTTGGCTGGTCGCCTACTAGTAAAGTGACAAATGCGTCGCCCCCAACTCTGCAATTTTGTAAGTCGATAATTGAAGGGTTCGCACAAAGGAAAGCATGTCAGGAAAAAGAATGTAACAATGGATTGTGTTTTTATTTTACGTTTCATCAAGTCGCCATAGGTTCTTATTCAAGTCGCTATCAAGTTGTTCTAAGTTCTTAATCAAGTAACCTCTAAGTTCTTAATCAAGTCACCCCAAGTTCTTAATCAAGTTCTTACTCAAGTTACCCCAAGTCACCCCAAGTTTTAATCAAGTTCTTAATAAGTTCTTGATTAAGTCACCTCAAGTTCTTACTCAAGTTGCCTCAAGATTGTAATTAAGTCATCCTCTAAGTACAACCAAGTTCTTATTCAAGTTATCTTATAATTATCAGAAAAAAACAATACAATCTATGTTTTTATCTTAAATAGTAGATGTCTAATATAGTACACACACGCCTCAAAAAACGCGTCATCGTTGAGGATGTCTTGCTCAGCGTCTTTGGCGCGAAATCGGTCAGCATAAATCTTAATGAAGTTCTTACATTGTAAGCAACCGCATTGATTACAATTCTGGTCTATGGAAATGTCTTTTATAGACTCCATGTCTTTATTTATTGACTCCATCATTTAAACAAATAATAATCCGTCATGATCTATTTTTATCAAAAAAACAAAAAATTTTAAAATATTATTGCATTTGAAATGGATCAAAATGATCTTTTGTTGTTGGTGGTTCTGGCATGCTTTTTGTTTGGCTTCTATATTTAGTGGTTCAGATTTTTTTGACTGCTTTCGTTTTCGCCAGCGTTGTTTATATATTTTATAACAGTAATAACCACCCCAGCAGCAAGGGCGCCAAAAATGACAACTGTTTTTAAGTTTAATATTCCATGAAGACTTTGGTGCTGTAGGCCTTGAATTAACTTGTTCTTGTTCTGGAGCTGGCATTGAACAGCTGCTGGCGTTGGCAGTGTTATGTTTTCATTATGAGTTATATTCTGTAACATTGATTTGTTTTGTTTGTTCCACTCTGCTAATCGTTTTCCTGCTTCAACACGCCCAGGATGCTTTGGCTTTTTACTGACCACTTTCTCACCTGATTCAGTGTTTTCTGATTCTGCTGATTTTCTGGCTCGTCATTTTAAGGGAAACAAATCTATATGATTAAAAGTAATTAATCCCAATCTGTGATTGTAACATTAATTTTCTTTGTCTGTTCCACTTTGCTAATTTTTTTCCTGATTTAACACACCCAGGCTTTTCACTGGTCACTTTCTCCACCTGATTCAGTGTTTTCTGATTCTGCTGATTTTCTGGCTTGGTCATTTTTAAGGGAAACAAAATCTATATGATTAAAAGTAATTAATCCCGCAATCACTGGCGACAATAATGTTCCAAATCTGTAATACAGATCACACCCTAGAGACTCTAATGTCTTAGTTAAAACTGGATCCTGCGTTAAATCATACATAAAGTCTTGTTCAGAATCAATGGGAGCAAATCTACTAACTAGTTTAGTGTACAAACTAAGAACCGTTTGCCCTACACTTTTTACCATTCTTGATCCTAGTTGCGCTCATACCTGTTATGATACTTTACAATGTCTTGTGGCGACATTTGTTGAATCTGTTCTATGCTGAATTCATTTCCGAGGTACTGTTTTGTTTTTCCGCATGCTGCCAAAGAATACAGCCTTTCCTTTTTGGGCATAATAGCTTGGTCATCAACTTGATCATTTGTAGTCATAAGTTCAGGAAGGTTTAATAGATCGTCGCTGTTCATGTTTTTTATTAATTATAATTATTTTATTTTTTAAAAATGAGCACCGAAAAAACTGTTACCAACCTTGTATACCATCTGCTGTTATTGGGGGCTAAGTGTAGGATACACAATGCTTGGTAAAAGCCTGTTAAAAATTAAAACCGGCAGATCTTGGCAAACTAGACTTTGAGGATTCAGCAAAGCTGATTGCTATTATGCAGCTTCGTTCGCTACGAAAGATTTTTTAGTTAAGCAAGGAATAATTCCAGACAGTATTAATAGTAAAAAAAAAAATACATTTATAAAAATGGCTTCGCTCGTAATGATGATAGGCGGCGCAGTAGTGAAATGCGCTTGCTTTTAGCGGAAGTAATTACGCATTTAGTAAACTGCGGGATGACGGCGAGAGAAAAAGACATAACAAAGCTGTGGAGCAACTAGCTGCAGCACAAGATCACTATGAAAAGCAGAGAATTGAGCAGTTAGATTTTATTAATAACAAACTGAAAAAACAGGGACATGCAGCTTACACATTTAAAGACGTTGACCAGGCAATAAAAGAGTATTATCTTGTAACAGGCAAACCAATTGAGACATTGCCCCCACCAAAATTCAGCGACTTTTATCAACCATCAGAAAAAACAAAAGATGCAAGAAATCGCGTTTGTTATCTTTGGTATGACTGTTGTGTATTTTGTTGCACATAATATTGGCTGAATAAAAAATGAACAAAATCTATTATTCGCCAAAAGGATATTGAAGGAAAACAGCAATCAAAAAGCTAAGCCAAGCAGCGGGAGTCAGTGAAAAAACAGCAAGGAATGGTTATCTAAACAAGCGATTTGGCAAATTATTACCTGCGCCTAGACGAATACAAAGACCACACTTTGTGAATACAATACCGAACGACACCCATCAAATGGACCTTCTATATTTACCCATGATACGATTAGACGAAAAAGATTTAAGTACGCACTCACAGTCATTGACATAGCTTCAAGATACAAAGATGCGGAACCCATTAACACAAAAGAGTGCTTCTGCTGTTGCTGTTGCTATACAACTAATATATCAGCGAGGCCCGCTAACTTATCCTCGCATGATTCAAGTCGATGATGGAAAAGAATTTAAAGGCCGAGTGAATCAATTATTGTTAAAACATAGAGTTACCATTAAAAAAGGCATTCCGGGAGTTCACAGATCACAGGCTTTGGTTGAAAACTTTTAAACAAACAGTTATCTGAAGGTTTTCCCCTTCCAGTTCAAGAGAGTGATTGACAATTTGAAACACGAATGGGTTAAAAACTGCCCAGTTTACGTGAAATGAATAATGAAAAAATTTAAAGGGTTAAAACCGTAAAGCAATCAAAAACAAACAATAAATGTTGTGAAGACTCAGTACAACCAGCAAACTATTACTTTTGGGTTTAAAAGTAAGGTACCTTTATTTAGGGGGAAGCAAAAGGGGACACTGACGGGGCAACAGATCCTTTTGGGAGTTTTTGATCCTATGAAAAAAAAGAATTGAAAAAATGAATCCCCCTGGTATTATTTTACGAAAAAAATGACAAAAAAAAAACCCCGGCTCCAAAGATCTTTTGTGAAGGAGGAACTGCAGATAATTCGCAGCACGTTCCGCTTTAATTAATTTAGTAAATATATTTTGGTTTAAAATGGAAGGTCAAAAGAAAAAACCCTGGACCAAAATTTAAATCAAAAGAGGTAGCAAGAAGAAAAATAAAGAGCCCTTTGGGAATTAATACGAAAATACATGGTACGTTTTCTTGTTAAAGAAACAATTCAAGGTTTCTTTGGCCATGGCATGCATCCAGATCCCCTTTAAGCCTAAAATCCCAAATTTTGACTACAAAAATGGGATAAAGAATATCTTGAAAAAATTTAAAAAAAATTTCGAGGCATAAGCAAAATGAAAAAAAATTTTCTGAAATTGGAGGTTGATTGTTTTTTTTCTAGAAAAAGTTGAGGAAAATATGGACCGTTTTAAAACCCGAAAAAGATTTTAAAAATTATGTGTTCCCAATGCCCGATTGCATATGAAACTTGGATTAAAAATACTCGTTTTGTGTTTGTTCTACTAATGACTTCTTTGTTACAAGTTGTTTTTGTCTCATGTAGATTAGATGTGTTTTACTTTTGTCATGATGAAAGGAGTTTTTGAACAACGCTTTTTTGTAGTTGTCTGCGATATGTTTGACTGCACAACCTGGGATATTCCCTTTGCTTTTTTGATAGTTTTCTCCGGCTCGAAATACGTACTTTTTTTACCTAACCAACAAATCCTTAATCACTTTCCAGATAATTTATCCTTATCTTTTCCCAAACCTTTTGTTTGTAATTGAAAGCAAAGGCGAATCTTTAGGATAATCAGAGTGTCGTACCATCCTGCATGCCCTTTTTCTACTTCTAATTTCCCTGTTTTATGATATCTTCAGTAGGGGTATTATAACAAAATGTCTTATCTGTGTAAATATTGGACCAGGTTTCAAGGGCTTTAAGTAGTATAAAGAAATTTTAACATCAAAAGCTTTGTAATTCTAAAAAAAGTTACCCCAAAAAAAACGGGTTATCAAATTTTACTTTTTTTTTTTCATATTATACCAAAAAGTGATCATGAAATCTTCTGAAGTCTGAAATTAGGTTTTGAAGTCAGCTTAATTGCTTCGTTTTCTCTGGTGCAATCTGACATCTTTGCGCTTGTGCGGATTTTCCTAGTCTTTCCCCAAACAGCTGTTGTTCATCAGCTTGAAAAAGTTTTTTCGAACTCTGTGGATTTTTTTTTTAAATCAGTGTTTTCATTATGTTGGTTTCATAAACTGTTTTGATCAAAAGCAAATTTTACGAGAACAGCTGTCAAATTCAAAAAATGTCTTAAATAAAAATTTTAGAGTCTTTTTAATGACAGAATAATTTTTTTGCCCGAAGATTAGGCACAAATTTAGGGGTTTTGTTTTTTGCCATCTTTTGGGCTTTCTCTGCTAATGGATAGTCATTTTTGCAGGTCTGGAGTTCCTGAGGTTTCAAGTCAATTCCAGAATAAAACCCCGTTTTCGATCTGGGTCAAAGCTCAACACTTTATGTTTTTGAAAATTTTTTTTGTACTGCCCCCTTTTGTACTTTAAGTGGGGTAAAGGAAAACGATTGCGCCATTTCCCTCCATAAGATTGTTTGGGATCTAAATACTTTAGATGGACCTTTTACTTGGATCATGTCGTCCAAAATTATTTGCTTTAAGTAATGTGCGACGCCTACTAATTCCCCCCACAATCCGTTTTCAATCTCTGAATCTTTTGGGAAAAACAGACAATAAATCAATCTGTCTCCCGTAAAAATTTAAGAAAGCGTCCCCACTCATCCCGGGGCGAAATGTAATGCGCGGGGGTCCAGGCTGTAATGTTTCATGTTTGAATCTACTGCTTTTTGGGAAGGGGGGGTCTTAAGTTGTCAGAATCTCATTAACATATCTGGTTTTGGGAAAAAAACGAAATATTACAAAACAGAAACTTTTTTTGTGGATCAGCGTTACACGATTGCGCATGTCCAGCGAGGAGGCTGCCTGGCTTTTGGAGCTCCCGTTTTTAATTCATTTTTACATCTTTTACGTCTTTACATTTTTACATTTTTACTCATACGAGTAACTGTGATTTTAATGATCAGCACTATTGGTAGTTTAATGCTAAATTTTATTTTATCTTAACGAAATTGTGTTTTAAACCCTCTTAAAGGTGAGTCTTTCTTATTTGGCTTTTCAAGATGGCTACCGGCGTGTTGTTTCTCGGCTTCGTTAAAAGTTTTATATTTTTCCTTGTTCTTTCCACATGTGACAGGAACAACAATATTCTAGCACTCAGTTTAATTTTGAAATTTTAGATGTTGATGTAGACGCCTTTAGTTCCATTTTTGCAGGTTTTAAAACTTTGTGCAACCTGAACCATGTTAGTCTCCTGTGTGCACCTGTGCCGAGTACTGTTCTTACGTCTATTACTAGGCCCAGATTTGAACCCCTGATTTCAATTAACATTAGAAATAGTACAGTGATAAGGAATTGTTTGATTAAAAGAGTTAGACATAGAGGAGTTAAATTATGGTTTTTAAGCCTTATCCTATCAGGAGACATTGAACTCAATCCTGGTCCGTCCACCAAAGTAAAATATCCATGCGGAGTTTGCAATTTGAGAGTCACATGGAAACATAAAGCAGTTGCCTGTGACGTCTGCAATTCATGGTATCACACTAAATGTATGTTAATGAATTCAGCAGTTTATGAAGCATTATGCAATAGTGATATATCATGGACTTGTTTTACCTGCGGGCTTCCAAACTTTAGTTCAAGACTTTTTGAGGATTCTATTGAAAACTGCAGCTCAGAAAGCAACCGTTTTTGACCCTATCTCACCAGACGATCCCCAAAAGAAAACTTGAAATTTTGTCCTAAGTTTGCATCCACCCCTGATTCTAAAACTGATAAAATCCCAAATCATAAAGTGCAACTGAACCCTAAATCATTAAGAGAAAAAGATAAACTTAAATGCATAGTCGTAAATTTTCAATCTCTTATTAGAAAAAGGAAGAACTCAGTAATTTAGTCACTGAAAAAAACATTGATGTTGTAATTGGAACAGAAACTTGGCTAGAAACTGGAACATCCAGTAGTGAACTTTTAATGGAGGATTTTTTTTTTTTTTTTTTTTTTTTTTTTTTTAATGTCACTCTCTCATCCCTCCACTCAACAGTTCCTTCATTTTCTCGCACATTCATCCCTCAACATAAATCTAGCAAAGTATTTACTTAAAACAAATTAATAACAAATTCATGTATGTACAAATATATAAGTTGTTATAATAAAGAGATCAGTTCAAAGTATCCTATGACATTTGTCTTTATGTTCTTTGTATTTAAAGGAAGAATGGGAGAATGAGTTGGCATAACTGACAACATGTATTTATGTTGGAATTATATAATCATGCTAGGAAAGTATTAGCAAAGAGGTTTTTTTTTTCTAAATTTTTTCAGTTTTTAAACAAACAAGCACACACACACACAAAAAAAAGGACATATGTAGCATAATAATTGTTCAAGAACATGGAAGAAGTCCGACACATTAAGAGAACAAACACACAAGTACACACCCCCGGAAAAAAAAAAAATCGCAGCGACACACGCACAAACATACCTGAATTGTAAGCAGGATATGCATAATTAATGGAGGATTTTGATATTTATAGAAAGGACAGACTTGGAAAAAGAGGTGGGGGAGTCTTGATTGCCATTAGGAAGAATTTAGCCAGTGAGTTTTTATATCAAGGCAAAAATAGTGAAAGTTTATTTTGTAGGATTAATTTTAAGAATAAGAGACCTGTCATTGTTGGATCAGTTTACAGACCTCCAGACTCAGATGAAAATGTATGTTTGTCTATTTGCAGAGACATTTCTAACATTGTTTTGGCCAATAGGAAGGCAATATTATGGATTGGTGGAGACTTTAATTTACCAGATATTGATTGGGGTGAAGATGCCATACTTGGTAATCAATACAGTAAAAATATTAATACTCAGTTTTTTGATGCCACAAAGACCTTGGATTAGTACAGTCAGTTGAATCACCAACTCGTGGTAAGGCATTCCTGGATTTATTTTTTACCAATTGTCCAGGCGCTTTAGGCAATCAGGAATTAATTGCAGGCCTGGGTGATCATGACATAGTTCTTTTAGAGAGTAACTTTCAACCCTTTCGAAGAAAACCCCTAAACGTACCATCAGACTCTGGAACCAAGCAGATTTACCAAAATTGCGCAGGGATACTCATAATTTCAGTCGTCTTTTTTTGAGGTCCCATAGTGTTAAAGATAATGTCAGTGATCTTTGGAAGTGTATAAAACTAATTGGAATTTATTATGGATGACAACATACCTACTAAAATAACTTCAAGCAAGAACCACCAGCCATGGATTACTACTAAAACGAAACGTTTGTTGAGAAGGAAACATCGTTTCTTTAAGAAATTGAAACTACATCCTAATTCAGAAAGATTACTGGTTAGGTATAAACATATTAAGAGAAGGTGTCAGAGAGAATGTAGACTTGCTCACTCCAATTATGTTAATTCGATGATTTCGGAAGGTGATCATCAAAACAAGAAATTATGGTCTTACTAAGGAGTAAGAGACAGGACAACATTGGGATTCCAGATCTGAGAAATAACCAGAATAACCTAATACAGGACCTGAAGGGAAAGCAAACTTACTAAACAAGCAGTTTTGTTCAGTTTTTCAAATCCCAAACCTTTAATTAACGTTAGACTAAAGGATGATGATAAACTCCCTGAAATGCAAAACATCAAGTAACAAAGCAGGAGTATTTAAGTTACTGACCAATATCAATGAAAACAAAGCTACTGGTCCGATGGCGTTCCTGGCAAGCTCTTAAAATTATGTGCCAATGATTGAGTGAGGTATACCAATTTACTTTACCAAGCTTCACTGGACCAGGGAGTAATACCTGATGAGTGGCGAGATGCGAGCATGGTTCCCTTATTTAAAAAGGGTGACAAAACAAAAGCAGAGAATTATAGACCTGTATCTCTTACATCCATATCAGCTAAATTACTTGAACACATAATATATAGTAGCATAATGGACATTTTGACAAATATGATTTCCTAAATAACGCCCAGCATGGTTTTAGACAGCAAAGGAGTTGTGAGACTCAACTTATAACAACTCTCAATGATTTTAGTAACTGTCTTAACAACAGACAGCAAATAGATGCAATTTTATTAGATTTTTCTAAAGCCTTTGATAAGGTTGACCATGAGGGCCTGCTGCTTAAATTAGAACACATTGGCATTGGCGGTTCTTTGCTAAAATGGGCTAGATCATTCCTCGTTGAGAGAACGCAGAAAGTTGTTGTGGAAGGGTCGTCATCCATTGTAAACCAGTCTTGTCAGGTGTACCACAGGGAACTGTTCTGGGGCCCTTGTTTTTCTTAATTTATATAAATGACATAAGTAGAAATCTCTCTCCTGGAACTACTATAAGGCTTTTTGCAGATGACAGTTTAGTATATAGAACAATCAGAAGCAAGAATGATACACGCATTCTACAAGAAGATCTAAACGCTTTACAAGAGTGGGAAAGAACTTGGAAAATGGAATTTCATCCTCAAAAGTGCCAAGTGTTGCGTATATGTAACAAACGCTCACTAATTAGATCAGATTATTCTATCCATAATACTATTCTTAAAGAAACTAATGCTGCAAAATATTTAGGTGTGATTATAGATAGTCGTCTCAATGGAAAGAACATTACAATTTAGTATGTAAGAAAGCAAATAACATCTTAGCTTTCTTACACAGGAATATCAATGACTGCCCCAAAAGGTTAAAGACGACTGCTACAAAACACTGGTTGGACCAGTACTGGAATATGGTTGCTCAGTTTGGGATCCTTACCATCTAAAGGACATTGATAACCTTGAAAAGATTCAGAAGAGAGCAGCACGGTTCGTAACAGGGAACCACATCAGAGAAAAGGGGAATACTAGGAAGAACATGAGGAAATTAGAATGGAAACCCTTAGAAGAGAGAAGAGCTTTTATTAAACTTAACACCTTTTTCAAAGGCAGAGCTAAAGTAATTGATATTCAATGGAACAACTAGTATTGAATAAAGTAGCAACAGGAGTGGCGGTCAGTGTTATACCATACCTGCATCAAATATTGACAGCCACTTACATTCTTTTTATCCAGTTCTGTACGGCTGTCGAACTCACTGCGGGTGCCATCAAGATTGCCACAAATGCAATCTCTTTTAAAAACAAATTGATACAACAGTTTTGAGATCTGCATATTGATGTTTTTCTATTTTTTTACTTCCCCAGATATTTTACTGTTAACTGGGCCTGATTTGGCCATTGCTTTTAACTTCTTGAATATCGAGTGCGACCCTTGTTGCCAAATTTGCTCCAGGGGCCAACAGTCTGAGTCGCACTATTTTATGTTATTTTATTTTACTTTTTAACATGCGCGCTGGTGACCTACTCGTTTTTGAGTGAACCAGTATTTTAGGAAGAAGAAGAAGAAGAAGGTCTTCCTATAATTTTCAAAGACGTCCGCCAACAAACATACATCTGCCATCAAGTATGAATCATGATAGTCTCCCATTGTTTTACACTCTAACTTCTGCCACGCATCTTGAGCATGCTGGTAATCGGAATCACTGATTTCCTTTCCTTTAAGACTAGAACAGAACGCAACTTTAGGAGGAAGTGTGTCTTCTTCAAACCTTTCCCAACTGTTCATGTATTCATAAGGGTAAACGCCCTTTCTAACAAGAGTTGAGTCAAAATATTCTTCCGTTATTGGACAGGATTTTAAGGACATAACTAGTGACTCTAATGATCCCATCAGGTGTTGCATAGAGTCATAAAAAGACATTTAAAATAAAGTGAAACACATGTACTTTTCTGATGACTGTGCAATGCAATGACACCCTAAAGGCGTCGGTTACTGCTTGCATTATAAATGAGAGTCGTAACCTCTCAAGTTGTGAAAGAAGATGGCAGCTTCCATGTCTTAGGATTAAAGTTTAGTTGAAGATTGCATTTACTGTGCGCTGCTCCTCTGAACTTTCCGCTAATGTATCAGGTCTCTTACTGTCGGATTGGCGTCTTCACTGTTAGACATTAGTTCTAAACCGCAAATCCAACAATGTGTGGCTGATTTATACTGTTCTTGGTCTTCGGGCGTCATTATGATTTCAGATAAGTTTAGATTATTAGAACATCATTACGCACTTTCTGCATGCGTTCTAAGAAGAAATCTGCAGCATCTGGGCCTCTATAACCAATTTCTGGGCTGAATGGACGCCATCCGACCTGACAAAAAAAAATGAAGGCAAATGAACAAATCGATGATTACTCATTAAGACTGTTTTCGAAGTTTTTGTGGCGCTGGCCCTTCATAAGGAACAATAAGCGACTCGAAGTCTGCGTAAACAACATATGGAAAATTTTTTGCATCCTTTTTCCAGTTCTAAAACTAACTTTAGATCCAGGTGGGGGCGTAATTAGTTCTGTATTACAGTCAACTGGGCCGATACAATGTTCTTATGTTCACCGCTGCTTTAAACGATGGAATTCTTGTTAAACATTTTCTACAGAATTCTTGTTTATTTTTTGCTTTGAAGAAAGCCCAATAATCTACTCATTGTGCGTATCAATGTGTAATGTGGTAGCCCTGCTGGTGAAAACATCATAGTAAGTCAACTAAATTTTTTCTGGCTCGCCAATCGTTGGGCTGTTTCTTGGACACTCTGATGGGCTGTAGATTTGTTTCCTCATCCCATGTGTAGATTTTAAAACAGTTATTGGTTTTTTTTGTTCTTCAAACTGATCAATTTGATCTACGCTAACAGGAATAGGATATTCCATTGAAGTTAAGATCTTTGGTGTATTGCCAATATTAGTCACTCTCTCTGCGTGTTCGCGGACTGATGCAGCCTTGCAAGAACACACCAAAAGAAACATTTGTTGTCTGAATTCTTTATGTTTAAAACGGCTCTCTTTGAAACCAACTCTCGAGTAGCGGAATGTAAGCCTTGCCTACAATCGGTGCATACTTAGCCTGTTTTAATCTGATCTCTAGGACTTCGCCCTCTGACCAACCAGAGCCTCTCATTTTGGCTTCTTCAGCGGCTTCATAAAAACTGTGTAAGCAGTTCGCTGCCCAACCGGGTGTTAAGTCATTAGAGGAAAGAATAGTCTGCTGTTTAGTCGAGACCCAGACTTCTAGATTTCTTCTTTATTGTTACATAGTCGATTAAAACAGCTAACATTACTTTAACTGGCGGGTCTATTGTTAGTTTCCTGGAACTTGTGAAATTGCATGAACACGCTTGCCTGTCGTTTGCTGGATCAATGACTTCTAAATCATATCATTCAGTGCTCTTGTTAAATCTTCTTCCTTACTCATTGTTTAAAAACAATTCTTTCTGGACCTTCATATACTTATCCATGCTGTCTTTCTTTCTAAGCCAACATATTTTTTTAAATAAAAAAAATACGACATCGTCTCCCAAAGTCGTCTTAATCGAATCAACATCAACGGTCTTTTTGTGCTTGGACTCATAAACTAAAGTATAACACCCTTTGGCGTTGTATGTGAGCTGTTTAGAACAGAGTTAATGTCTCGTCTACTTTTTTTAAACATTCCTTTTTTATCTGCTCAGTGTCTGGCTGTTGAGAAAAACTTGTCCTTGCCTTTCTTTGAAGATCAAACTTTTGTCTTTGTAGTCATTAAAATCAGCCTGTAAACGATTAAATTCTTCATCCGTGATGTTTGAGTCAGCTAGTGCTTATTTATTATCAGATTGAAGAACTAAGTTTAGCTGTTATTAGTTGAACCATGGCTGTGTGCTTTTGGAGTTTAGTTTTTTTTTTTGCTGGCAGCACCTACAGCTAATGAACACAGGCCAAGAGCTAAAGAAAAACCACCTAGAGGTAAAGCTGCGGGTGCGCCTATGCCCGTTGCTAAGAGACCAACACTCGTTCCTGCTGATGCAGCGCTTATAGTTTATGCCCAGAAATTAACATGGGTAACAGCATAAAGGCAGCAGAATACCTTCGTTTGGCTTTGCTGTTTTTTGAAAGGTCTTGCCTAGTATTTGCCGCATTTGTGAAAAAATGTTTGTTAATCTGAAGGTTTTTATGTCGGTTTTCTACTATCCCTTCTTCTGGCGACTTGGATGTTGTGACCATGTTGTAAAATTATCAACAGACATGCTTTTTTAAAAAATAAAAAAATAATTTAGTTTTGTATATTTCTAATCTGTTATTTTGAATATTCAGCTGCGCATCATTATTAAAAACAAATACACATTAAGCGGTTTAATTCGCCTCTTTTTCTTTATCAATTTGAATGTTTATTATGTCTCTAACATTTTCTCCCGCTTCCATTAAACTGATTATCCTCCGTTGACCTTAGGTCAATCCATAAACCGTATTTCGTTTTTAAATAATGATAAAGTCAACACTGTGAAGATGTAGATCTTAGACACAAGTCAACTTTTTGGATTTCTACAAACCCCCCACCTCCAAAAAGTTTTCTTATTCATCAAAATGTTGATAAGGTTTAAGCCCGCTAGCGTAGATTTGGTTAGACTACCCTCAATTGTACATGCACTTTTGTTATTTTTTGGATTAACAAAATTTTCAGTTTGTCTTTTGAATGGTTCTTCATTTTCACACAGCATTTAAAAAACCTTTAAGCGATCTTGCTGTGGCACTAAAACTAAAATTCCATATAGTGTCTGCCCTGCTTTTTGGATATTTAGAATGAAAAATTACTCTTTCGTAATATATTGCAATTTTGTCTTATTGTTGCCGATCAGCCTCGCTAAGTTAGGGGTTTTAACAACGCAAACTCTAACGAGAAAGTCAGAAATTCTGTCTTTGCTTCGATGTCTGTAGATATAATAACATGTTTGTAGTCAATTAAAAGTTAGTTCATATGACAATCTGTCTTTTAATGCTCCTTGAAAGTATGGGCATGCGCTTTAACAAACTCAAAATCTAAGGGTATGAAAAAGCGATTACCATACGCATAACTTACAGCTACATACCTTTTGCCGTCTTTAGCATCTTCAGCGCTATTCTATGTTTTAGTGCATCTTCATTTTCGATTCCTTTAAACGCAAGATCAGCCCTTTCAAATTTCCCCGGGTTTGCCATAGATCAGAATAGGTTAAAAAATATGGCTGCATTATGTAAAGAAATATATTCTTGCCCTCAAGTTTTATAGAAATTTTTCTTAACATTGCCCGCCCCAGATTTTGGACAACTGTCCTGTTTTGGGGCTGTTTCTGATGCGAGTTCTATTTTGAAAGTAAGTTGCGCAGAGCCTGGCACAATCACTTCATCCCTCCCTAGGTCCCGGAAAAATTTTTCAGTAAGAATTGATCTGCATCAATATAGATGATTATTTGGAACAGTAATATTCCGCTTATTTCCCTTCACCGCCAAAGGGCTCTTTTAGTCTTCTATGCGGGTCAAGAATCGGCCATATGCTTGTACATTTTTTTTATAAAACAAAATAAAAAGTTAATTATTTAAAAACATGGCAGGCATTTAAGGGGAAGAAGATTAGATGTTTTGGATCCCGGAACGACATGAGTGATTCCCCTTGGGAGCAGCATCGCTCAGGGCTTCATTGCATGATGAATTATAGAAGGCAGCAAAGGCGTGAATTAACAGAAAGTAAGGTCAGATCATTATACCAAAGTTTAAGACTAATCCTCACGAAACTATATACCCTGATGATTTTGAAGTAAAAGATGACCATTTGTATGTGAAAAACAAGCAAGGGCAACTTTTTCAGCTTACACATAAACGAGACTCATCAAAGTTTGTAGGCATGGGTACAACAAAAAACACCTTCAGGTGGAAGTTCGAAATCGTCTTGGCCTTTAACTAAACCAAATTTAAAAAGTGAGGCAGTTGCTAAATTCAAAACACACTACAGGAACTCCAACAGATAACCAAATCAAAACATGGAACTTCAAAATTTTAAATCAAACAGCAGACAGAAAAAATAAATACAATAGAAGCAGAAAACCAGTTCATCCGAAGAAACAGAATTTTAAAAAATACGCGAACCACTGCTGCCCCTGCAGAATTATTAGCCCTTATCGTACTTTAAGAACCTCAGAGGCGAATTAATAAACAATTCAGCAAAACTGACTGAACTAAAGAAGGATATAGAAAAAGAAAAAGAAAAACTCGCTGAGGCTGACGACGCCAACTTAGGGCGTGATGTTTAAAGAAAGAATTGACAAAGACTACATGAGCTTAAAAATAGAAAGATTACTAGACTAGAAGTGTTGAATACTAACCGAGAACAATTACAAAACCAAGTGAGCGAAATAAGAGAAAACTATCCAAACAAATTTATATGAAAAAAACAAAAGCTAGCAGAACGAATACGAACACTGTTTAAAGAGCGGGGAGTCACATTAGCAAGCGTTTTAACAGCCTTAGGATTTTTCAATAAGTACCTGGTGTTAGCTATTAAAGGGCGGCGGTGGTCAAATCCAGTACCTCCATCGCCATCTCCTCCATCACCACCTGATAAAACATGGGTAAAAAAACAGCTTGATCATCTTGCGGTTTATTAAAAAATTAAACCAGTAAAGCCATGGACGCTTTACCAGTATATTAGGAGGGATTGTTACTGGCTTTTGTCTACTGCAAGCAAAGTAGTTGGCTTTATGGCCGAGCACTTTTGACATTAGTTTTTTCTTAATAGTTGGGTTAATATTTAGTAAGATAAAGACCAAGTAATCCTAAGCAAGTTAATCCAAAAACAAGCGCGTCTTTTCATATTTATGGTCATTATTTTTTTACTTCTTCCCAAAGGCTTCGGGCTTTGGGCCACAGGGGATTGATGACTTATTCTTGGGGTCACTTGTTTGTTTACTGCTTGCAATATTACTGGCTCAGAATTTATTTCGTTTTTTCCGACTTTCTGTTCATTGCCTCCACAAGGATTTCATTATTGTAGTTTATTATTGTACCTATCTGGAGTCTGAGGTCAGAAGGCAGCATGTATAAACCAGTGCCAACAGCAAAGTCCCACTTTCGATCTTGCAAATTGTAAAAACATTTTGGTACCTTTAATACTTGAAGGGAAATCAACTGCAGAATTAATGGCGTCCTCTAAATTTGCTAAGTATTGTTTTTGTGCGTCAAAGCCAGTAGAAGGATCAGTTATGTTCGATCTCGTTTGTGCTTGCGAACCTAGCAAACACCAAACGTAAGTACGAACAGAGTCGTTTATTCGTTCTATTCCCGCTTTAGTTAGGCCCTTAGAAGTGTCTAAGATAAATGTTGTCCACGCTGTTTTATGCTCTTGCTCTATGGACCCGAGGTGAACACCTGTGCCTGAAGAGAAAGATGTGTAAGGAGGATGCCAGTCATAGTTATACTTTCTGTGCACGCCCCAAAAATAAGGGGTGCCTAAGCCATGATTAAGATCCAACTTTTGTCTAAAGTCTGTCTTAACATTAATATTAAATCGTTACAGATCCTTTCAAAAGCCTTCATGTCTATTCTGTTGCTGAATGGATTAAACGGTTTGTTATTTGGTAATGGTGCTTGCAGTTCAGTCAAAATACGTCTGAAGGTGTAATAAAAATGAAATCTGTACACTGACCTCACCAAAGGATCAGGATGATTTAAATGATCAGCATACGATACTCCACACCCAGTTGATGCGCAAAACACAGCAAAGTTTACTGGTTCTGATAAAACTGCATCGGATGACTGAACCACACTTTCGCGATGTAGTCTTTTTTAATAGGGGGTTAAGATATCTGTTTAATGGCGTACTCACCTTTACTTGAAAGGTGTCAGTCTGGGGCACAGAAATGACAAGGGCGTCAGTTGTTATATTTTTAAGATTGTAGTGCGGCCCAACAGAATATTTTGCATCAGTATATTTAAACGCACTCATTTTTATTTCGTTTAAAAAATGTTTGTAACAATAACAACTCAAGACCGTCCTTCGTTTTAGAACATGCTATTGATAACAATTGCGGAGCCAGAATGGTTGCGCTTCATGAAATATTCTACAAAGTCGTATGGTTTAATATAACTAAATCCAAGAACAATAATAAAATTATAAAAGTTGATAAAACAGGACCAAAGTTAGCCAGTTAACAATACCTGATGGTTATTACGGGTTTTGCTCACTAAAAGAAGCAATGAGTAACTTCGACATTACTCTCAAACTTAACAATGCGAATCTGAAAACAATGTTAACATTCAAGCCTGAAGAAGAAGTAGGTTACTATTTGATAAAGAGCTAGCTAAAATGTTAGGCTTTGCAGCTGACAATCATAGATTTAGAGTTACACCAAACAAAACTACTTATGAGGGGAAAGTCCGCTCGATCTTGCATTACATTCATTACTCTATGTCCATTTGGACGAGCTGAGCACTGATGAAAACTTATATGATGGAAGGCCCTCAACTGTTTTAAGAGCTCTTCCATCAGGGAAAGCTGCATATTGCGATTATGAAATTATACAATTCCCTAATTTACAGTTTAAAAGATTAGTTTGTGGAAGGGTCTGATCATTTAATATAAAAATTGCAGACAAAACAGGGAAAGTCGTGAAATGTGATAACCTGCACATTGTTTTGGGAATAAAATAATAAGTTGTACTAAAAATGTCGCGGGGGCCAGAAGAATCAGGAGTTACATTAGCACCTGTAAGGTGTATAACCTTAGAATTAAAAGACCTTGCAGACGTTGCGGACTTTGAACAGAACGGTGAGATAGGCGCTTTGTATGGTTTTGAGTACACTAAAGATGGTGATTATAAACGCAAAGAGGTTAGCGACAACAAAAAGTTTCCTAAACTAGAACAACTACGCAATGTAGAAGCAAATAATGCTGGCCAGTATGAATATAAAATAGTTCGAAAACCTGACAGCAAATGGCACTTAGAACCATATTTAGAATGGGAAATAAAATTTGAATTCATAAGCCCATTTACATTTTTTAGCCGTCAAAAAAGTTTCAGAAAAGCATTCAACTCTGGCCCTTTACATGTAAGTCTTATGCCGGACGACAATAGTCGGAAAGAGATTGAAATAACGCCGTATGGGAAAAAACAGTACATCCTCCACAGAAGAGAAACGGTTTTAAAGAAAGCTTCTACAAAATTACAGTTCTTTCCAAGCAGAAAATTAGGAGACACGTTCACAATAATATTTGAAATTTCTGTCTTTAAAGATGTGGAGAGGGATGGGGTTGTGGGCGTTAGTGACGTCCTTATAAAAGGAATTATATTAGCTGGCAAAACTTAGACGTTTAACGCCTTAAAGTTACCATCGTCGTTCTTCACAATGGTGAGGATATTAAGACCATAACAACAAGCAACAAAATCAATGTTGACTTAAATAGAAACAATCTTACAGAACTGAATTGGATTAATCTTACACATTTAGGCCTCATAGGGTTTTATTATACTGAACAAGTTTTGACGGAGAGTATGATAAAAATAATAACTGGTTTTTAGATTAAATTTGTAAAAAAATATGGAGCAAACAACTATAGAATCAATGGGGAAATGTTATACTTTATGATAAAAACCCCTCATTGTCATTGATTTGTGGGCGGACTGGTTGTGGAAAAACAATATTTGTCCTTGCCCTATTACAAACAGTTTATCGTTATAATTTGATTATATTGTGATTTTCTGTCCAACACTTAAAAGGAAACAAAGCATATAATGATAGAAGGTTTAAAAGGCCAACGATGACGTATATTTTGTTAATCCTAGCAATAACTAAGTGAGTGTTTTAGAATACTTTTATAAAGTGTTTGAGGGAACGCAGACACTCTTTATTATAGATGACTGTTCAGCAGAAAAAGATATATTTTAAAAGAGAAACACTTTGTCAAAACTGGCTTTCAGGGAAGACATGATGGGATAAGTGTGTGGATTTTATGTAAAAAATATAACTCAGTTTTAAAAGACTTTAGAGAACAATTAATGACCGTAGTTTTATTTCACATAAAAGACAGAAACTCATTTAATGAATGTATGCTCGAAAATGATGTTATTGAAAATGATCAGGAAAAAACAGAATTAAGCAAAAACTAAAATCTGAAAAGTTTAGTAAATTAGTATTAAAAACGGACAACCCTACACAGTATGTTTGTTTGTAAAAAAATCATTATTTTTTTTTGGTTA
Source organism: Conus ventricosus (assembly GCA_018398815.1). Lineage (NCBI taxonomy): Eukaryota > Metazoa > Mollusca > Gastropoda > Neogastropoda > Conidae > Conus > Conus ventricosus. The sequence goes on along the minus strand of JAFLJL010018906.1, from coordinate 6,979 downwards.
TTGAAGTCTTACTTGTCAGAGAACTATAAAAACACGGGGTCTAGAGTCAACCGGTCGAATGGTTGAGACCCGGGTT
>JAFLJL010018905.1:25542-84301 GCA_018398815.1 Conus ventricosus | reverse complement strand
TTAGGCATCAATGGATAATGATGCTGAGGATCCTTAGAGTAGGTGTGGTGCATGAGTATTGATCCGCATCAATGGTAAGTTCTTGAGGACTCTCTGATAAGTGTCGGTTGTATATCATCAGATGAAGGATAAACAGTAAAATACACAGTAAAAGTATGGGTCACAGGTGGCCTGCATTATCAAAAGTGTTGTCAAAGTGATGTTGGGTATAGGTCAAGCATTCATGGATACCAGAGCGTTTGCACACCTTCTTCTTCTTCTTCTTCTTCTGCATGCAAGTATTAATCCCATCTGTCCAACAAAGGGAGTGGAGTTTTGTGTGCATGACCGTTTTTTTTTTATCCCACCTGTGACCATTAAGGCAGCCATACTCCATCTTCGGGGAAGTTTCCACACCAAGGCTCTTGCTTTGTCTGGTCAACAAGAAAGAAAAGTCTGCAGTGAAGCTGTTGTTTGGAACTGAGCTTTCTTCTTAAATAGAGCAGCAGAGTTGTGGTTCATCAAGCACAGGAGAAACATGTTCTCTGTTTCAGCCAAAACACACACTGGAAACCAAATAACAAGGTTTAAAGAAATACTGGTTCCATTGCAGTCTGTGTCAGTGGCCTGTTCTCTGTTTCAGTGCGCCAGGGAAAGGATCCTAAGGTCATCTTCATGGCAAGGACTGTCCCTCTGGTGTCGCAGCAGTTCAAGATTTTCGAGAAATATCTGTCTGACTTCAGGGTAAGAACGGGATAATCAAGAGGGAAAAAAAAAAAGAAAGATGCCAACCAAGACAGTTTGTGTCGGACAGTGATATTGATAGAACTGAAAGATAAACTGGTGTTCAGAATCAGTGTGGAATTCTCAGATGGTTTTGCTGCACTGAACTTTTCCAGTATTTGTTTGATCCAAAAGTAAATAGCTTTGTTTACATTGGTTGGTTCATTTGGTTATAGTCCTATTTATCTACATTGGCCATTTTACACTGTAAATGAATTTCAGTATTATTGTATTGTCAGTAAATCAGTGATGATCAGTGGATTAAAAAAAACAACTAAAACCAAACCAAAAAGGTAAAGGAACAGAAAAAGGAGTTCTTACTACTAAAAGTAGTTTTATGATATACTTACCTGTCCAAGTAAATGCCTTATATCCACAAGGTGTGGAACAAGTAGTTTTATTATATACTTACCTGTCCAAATAAATGCCTTTTTTCCACAAGTTGGGGAACAATTTTTTATTTTATATTTAAACCTGTCCAAATAAATCCTTTTTTCCACAAGGGGGGAACAGGCCATAAGAGGACCCCCTTAAAAAAAAGATTAAATGGAGAGTGGGGGGAGTTAGCTTTTCCCTTTTGGGCCTCAAAATTTTTTTATAACTTACCTGTCCAAAAAAAATTCCCTTTATTTCCCAAAAGGGGTGGGGGAAACAGGGCCAAAAACGGGTTTCCCTTTAAAAAAAAAGTTTAAAACTGGAGGTGGGGATTTTACTTTCTTTGACCATAAGGCTAACAGAGTAGTCCCCCTTTGGTGAGTTAAAAAAAAAATTTTAAACCCTTGCAGCCTAAATTTTCAGTTTTTGCCCTTTTTCGGCTTTGGGGGGAGGGGGGAGGGTGTCCCGGTGTTTGGACGGGAAATTTAGACACCATGACCCCCAAATGAAAGGGGAAACAAAAAAGGGTACGCCAGAACACCCAATAAATTTGGCTAACCAAGGAAAAAATAAAAAAGGGTACAGCCCCCTTTCCCCAATAGCCTTTACCCAAACAAAAATGCTGCAAGTAAATAAAAGGGGCCCACTAGCCAAAACAATTTCCCCGGGCTGTTGTGTGGGTAATGCTGAATGAAACCCCCAAAGAAAAGGGTGTCCCAACGCCCCCACTCGCACAACACGTGGCGGAGAGGGGGTCCCCACGGGATCACCCCCAGTGTGCACCACGAACATTTAAAAACTAACATGGTGAAAGGCTTTAAACCCCCCGGGTGGCGAAAGGCAACACCCTGTGAGCTTTTTAAACCCAACCCCAGACTACCCCCCAGGGAAAAAATTTGGGTGTCTCATGTTTTCTCAGCGGGTTTTTCCTCTCATTTGCCATCAAGGGGCGAGGAGGTAAGAGCTTTACTTTTAGAAAAGGGGCCCTTGCAAGCCCCCTTGTCCCTCCCCCCATGCCCCTCCTAATTTCAGCTTGCCAATGGTGGTAATCGGGTCCCAGCCAGCCCTTTCAAAAGGGGGTCAGTCGTAAATGACCTTGATGTGAAACATGCACACACCACCACACCACGCACGAAAGATGAAACACCCCCAAAACGAAACGAAACGCATGACCAAACGAACGAGCTTGCAAAACACAAAACCCCCCCCAACACACCACACAACACACACACACACACACACACACTGGCCATAAAACGTAACCCGGGGGCTTATTTTCTGTCAAACCAAAGATTGTCATGGGGCTTTTTAAAATTAGTTTTTTCTCCGGCATCACCCCCAGCAAAAAATTTTTAAACCCCCAGCTCTGTCCTCTAAATTTTTCCATCTTCAGTGCTGTGCGGGGGATTTTTCACCTGCGGGCCCTTGGGATCGCGGGGCCGGGGATTGGATAACAAAGGGGGTTGCAGAGGAAGAATTTTTTTAAAGGGGCCATTTGGTGGGCTTCCCTTTTTGGGGCTAGGAAAAAAGGGGATGTGGGAGGTACTAAAGCCACTTCAAGGACCATGGGTTCCGGGAAAACGGTATAAATTTTAACTCACACAAAAAGGCTGAAGCCAAGGGGGGGTAGAAAAAAGTTTTGAGAGTGACTTCTTTGACAGGGCTTTTGGGCTAGGGGTTTTTAAAAATCCCAGAGGCAAGATATTCGGACCACTTGTAGATCCACGGGGGGCACCAAAGGGACCCAAAAACAGTCACAACAAGCAGTGCATGACTACCCCTAAAAAGGTTTGGGCCCCATGCTGATGCAAGGTCTTGCCCCGAAAAGTCAAAAATTTTTTGGGGCAGGGGTTTCCCCTAAAACCCCTTTAAACAGTGGGGGGTTTTCCTTTCCTCCTCACGAAGGTTTTTTCCCAAAAAACGACCCAAATCCCTTTTAAAACTTTGGGGGACACTGGAAAAACCCGGGATGTGCCGCCCAATTTTCCATTTGTTGCCGTTTTTAAAGGGGGGGGTGTCTTTATAGCTTTTTTTTTTGGGTGCATGCTTAAAAGGGTTTGGAAAAAAGGTCCCCCTTATAGAGAGTTTTATTGCCTGATAGGGAGCTGGCATAGAGGATGGGGGGGAAAGGGCAGAGTGAAATTTTTTAAACGGGCTGGGACAAAAATTTCCCGTTCCACAGTGGGGGAGGGGAACCTTTATCGGCAGCCCTGATCGGAGGTGTTCCTGGGGCTTTGTCCATTTTACGGGAAAATGTATCCCCTTTGGTGCTTCTTTGTGGGCACTTTTTCAAAAACTGAGGGAAAGTGTAGAAATATATATGCAACCCCTCCCCAACGATCAAAAAGGGCATCCACAAAAAAAAGCTGAGGGGCCCCTTAACAGGGGATAAAAAGACGGGAAAAGCGGGTCATTTTCCCCTGGAGGAAAAGCTCTGTGTGAGGGTTTCCCGGGATTTGGGCCCATATTGCCCCTGAACATAGCTTTGTTCAACACCATTCAGGGGGGAGAGGCTCCCTTTTTTTAAAAGAGGTCAGCGAGGCCCTTTTAAGTTTTCCAGGGATATGTCTCAAGGGGGGAGGGGTCCCCACAAAATGCCAAACGGGTAAGAAAAAATTGCCTTTTCTTTCAAGGCCATGGGGGCGAGCCCCTCCCTTGGGTTTTTAAAATTGGGCCACACAGTAAGTTTTTCCCCGGTGAACAACTTTAAAAGTCTTCCCTTTCCCAAGCATATAAACCCCTTTTTGTTCAGATTAAAAAAGATTTTCCAAAAATGGTCCTTTTCCTCCTGTGTGAATATGAAATAGGGTTTTCCAGGAAGAGGGAAAAAAAAGTGTGCCCCCCGGGTTTTTTGATTTTTTTGTGTCAGACCAGATGGAGTGTGGTGACAGGGGAGAAGGCATGGTAACCCCCTTTGGACTTAAAGGCCAACCCCGGTCAAAAAAGATAAAGGGAAAACAAAAAAAAACTGGGTATGGAAAGCGGGACGTCCCATTTGGGGACATGATGATCCCCAGGCTTTTCCCAAGCCCACTAAAGGGGAGTGGGGTTGGAGAAAACCCCAAAAAGGAAAATAACACCCCACAGTCGCAGGGTTAGGTTTTTCAGACCCTTTTGTCTGAAGTTTTGTGGGGAAAGATCGATTGGGACAAAAGTATGAACTGACAAAGGATTTGATTTTTTCCACCCTGGAAACCCTGGAGTTTAACCGGGATTTCATTTCCATAGGAAAAGCACAAGATAGATAAATTTCCGAGAGGGGACCCTGTCAGACTTTAAAGTTTCCCTAGAAAGTCCAAAAGGAAAGGGGCCTGCCCCCCCTTGAAAGACCCTTGGGAAAAATTTCTCGGGGCCCTGGGGTTTTTTTTTCAGAGAAGGTCAGGGAGATAGTTCTCATAAAATTAATGTTCTTTGCCTCACTGCAGAGAAAAACCCACGTCCACAGGGTGGTAAAAATTTTGGGGCCCAAGGGAAGTAGACGGGCTAAAAGGGGAAAAGGGGGGTACGTCCCTCTCCCTCCTGCCCCCTTGTGTTTTTTCTTGAGCCCGATTTTCCCTGCTTTTAAATCTTTTTGGAATTCTTTTAGAGGGAGAGGGGGAAACTAGAAATTTCCCTCCAGATTATTGGGGGCCTGACCTTTTTGAATGGCCTTGGATTTCTCTAGTGCCAAATTTTGGGGGTGGGGGAATTTTGTACAAAAACCCATTTTCCATGAAAATTTAAATTTATAAAGGCTGTACCGCCCCCCAGGGGGCCCATGCTTCACCACCCTTTTGGGGATGTTCGGGCATTTTTGGATAGGTTGGTTTGGGGGAAAAAGGGATTTTGTTTACCGGCCCAAACACAAAGGACCTTCCCCACCTCCCCTTTTAAATTGGGTAAAGATGAAAAAATTTGATAAAGTTTTAGGGGGCCACAGGGGATGTTACCATTTTGGGGGCAAAATCATTTGGGTTTGGCCTGTTTGGGGTTTTGTGGCGAAGTTAGCCCTTTCGGGTCAATTTTTTTTTTTGGGGGGATCCTGATAAGGGGCATTGCTCCTTCCCAAAGTGGGGTTTTAAGGCATTTTTTTTTGGACAAATTATTGAAAACCCCTAACTGTGGGAAATTTGTATAAAAATTTTTTGGTTTTTATAGAAAAAAAGGGAAAATTTTTTTTAAATTTTTCAAAAAATTGTTTTAACCTTTGGGCGTATTTCCGGGTTTCCACCCCTCATGAAAATTAAAACCATATTGTTTGGGCCCAAACCCCAAAAATGTTCCGAGAAAATTTAGGTTTTTTTTTAAAAACCCTAATTCTCTGTGGTAAAACCTTTTTGCAGGGGAAAAAAAGTTAAAAGTGCTGTAAAAAATTTTAAAATTTTAAAAACCACATGCTTCCAGGGGGGGGGGGGGGGGGGGGGGGGGAAAAAAAGGATAAAAAACCAGGTCCCCCAAAATTCTATGCCGTTGTTGCCTTTTAGCATCCCCCCTTTCCAAACCCGAGGCCCTCTGAGGAACCCCACTGTTTAACCGATTTTCACATTTTAAAACCGTTTTTAAACCATTTTTTAAACCCTGTCACCCCCCATTCCCAATAATGCTTTTTTCCCAAAGACTCTTTTTTCTTTTTGAAAACAGAGGTCTTTTAAACGGGGGGTTTTCAAAAATAGACCTGAAATTGAAATGAGTGTGCCATCATTATTGATCCCCCACTAAAAGTTAATTATTTCTTCCACCCAGAAACATTTTTACATTAAACTACCAAAAAAGTCACCCCCAAACGGGTTTTGATTTTTTTTTTAAATCTAAAACCTTGCGTGCATTATGGCCCAGGGGAAAACAACGGGAAAGTGAGGCCCTGAAAACTCATGCTGGACGACTTTGACATTCTGGTGAGGGCCCCCAAAATTTTGGGAAGAACCACCTGATCCCCAAGAAGAGCAATCCCCCCCCGGGTTTTCTCCCCTTAAATCTTGATGAGTGCCACCACACACGCAAGGGGGGCCGAAAACAACCCGGCAGGAAGCCATCCCAGTTCAAAAAAGGGGGGGAAGAAAAAAACCTTCCACAGGGGAGGGTGAAAAAAATAAAGTTCCCTTTCCAAACCTTTTAATTTTGTGGGGATTGCATGTAAGGGGGGGGTGTGTTATGTGTGAGTGTTCACCCTTTTGGTGTTGTGGGCAGAACACGGTTACCCTTGTGCATGGGGTGTACAGATAGTGGGGGTGGGCACCCCCCATTGGGGGGGGAAAGCCTCCACCCGTGGGCACTGCCCCAAAAAAGCATCATTGGAAAATCATGGCCACCTGGACGCCAACTCCAACCTAAGTTTTGGACAAAATCGATTTAAAATGACCGAGACTGTGCCTACCCAACGAGAGTGGGGTTTTTTGGGAAAATTTGGGAAAATTTTTCAGTGTAATGGTTTTGAGTGTATAGAAGATTTGGGATTTGGGGCTTCTTGGGCCCCGGTTTCGCCCTTTTTAAATAAAAAATTTTTGGGGAGGTGAAAGTTTTTTTGGGTTTTATTTACCCGTCCAAACAAAAGAAGGGGAAAAAAATTTAGTAATTTCAAATTTCCTTTTTTTTTAGAAACGAAAAAATTTTTCCTTTTTTTTGTCTAGTTGGGCCCATGTCCACAAAATCATGGGGTGCTCACGCTTCCTGGGTTTTTGGGTTCGGGGTTTTCAGCCCCCCCCACTACTTTTTACCTTTTCTCCACCGTGGGTTTTTGGGGACCGGAGCGGGGTTTTTTGGTTTTCCACCAATTTTTCCGGGCCCCAAAACGGGGGGCTGTTTTTGGGGGTCGATCAGAAAATTTTGGGGGCTGGGTTTGGGGAAAAGGGGGGTTCCCTTTCAAAAGGGGTTGGGCAAACATGGTTTTGGGGGCATTTTTCTGGTTGGGTTATTTTTTTTTATTTAATTCCCCCCCCCCCCTCCCCAAATCTTCCCCCCCCCCCCCCCCCCCCCCCAAACCCCCCCCCAAAGTGGCCCAATTCAAAAATTTTCCAATTTGGTCCTTTTTTCCCGGGGTTTTTAATGGGTGCAAAAACCCGGGTTTTAATTTTTCCCAAATTTTTCCCCCCAAAATTTAAAGGACTGCAAAATTACTTGGAAAGTTTTTTTCGGGCCTTTTTAATCGGTTTTAATTCTAACTTCCTATTTCCCCCACCCTTTACCCTCCCTGTTTCTCAGAGTCAAAGTCCATTTTCGTTCGATGTATTAGCCCTTTTTTGGGAATTTCCGGGACGTTTTAGTTGAGGCATCGTCCCCTCGGGGACTTTTCCCTCTTTTACATCTGCCCGTCCCCCTTAGCTCTGGCCCCCCCTGAAATTTTCCCACCCTCTCCCCATCAGGGAGGGCCATGGTCCCTCTGCTTATGGAGTCTTTAGGGGGGGGGAGTGGCCCGTGGGAGGTATTTTGAGGCATCGGGCCCCCGGGGCAAACTGTCCCCTCTTTTGACCCCTTGGGAGCGTTACAAGTTATGTCAGTTTTTTCTTTGCAAAGAGCAAATCCAAAATTCGGCTGTGTGGTTTGCTTCAACTTGCTAACAAGGGAGGGTTTTGCGACGGGATAAAAGATTAAAATAAAGAAGACTGTGGGGGGAAAATTTAAAATTTTAACAAAGGGGAAAACGACCCCCAGAGTAGCGATTATTCCCTTTTCGTTGTATGGTTTTTATGTTGGTGTTTGTTTTTTGGGAGTTTTCAACCTTCCTCCAAATTGACAGGTTTTGTATAAATGTGTTGCCCACTATGTTTTTAAATTTTTGGTTTTTAAATGCTCTTTTCTTATGACGGAAATAACCCGGGACAGCGAAAGTGTTGGGTTTTTCTTTTTGTTGTTTGAATTTGGCTTGTGTGGTTTACATGACTAGTGTAAAGTTAAAGCTAAGAAATTCTGTAAATGCAAAAAAAAATTATGGAACAAAAGCAAAAGGGCCCTATTGTAAAAAACCTGTGTGCATATTTTCGGGGTCATTCGCAAAGTTTAAAACACTATACATCTTGAAACTTTTTCAGTATCGTCGGCCCCAAATATGAAGAAAATGGATGAAATTTGTTGAAGAAAAATTTTTCCTTTACCCACAAAAAACTGGAAAACAAAGCCGGAAAAGGTTTTAAAAAAAGGGAGCACAAAGGTGTTGGAAAAAAAAATGAACACAAGCATTTTTCCTGTGGTGAAGCCGTTTTTTTACTGGTCACAAAAATTTCTTTACTTAGTCCCAAAAGGGGCGTAGGGCCTTGCGGGTAAGATTTTAGAAACCCTTATTTTCCCTGCTCGGCGGTTTTCCCTTTCCCCCCAGGTTTCAACGAGGCCCGAAGAGAAGTTCTCTTAAGGGGCAACATCTTGGGACACCAAGTCCCTTTATGTCCCTTGCATAAGAATTTAAAGGGGGTCCCATGCAAAGGGGTGCAGGGCCCTTAAAAAAACCTGCATGCGTGTTAAATTTCTTTTGACTTTCAGAGAAGGTTTCAGGAAAAAATTTAAAACATGCAAACCCGTGGGGCACTGTAGAGAGTCCCCCTTAAAATGGGGGTGTGGGTGCCCCAGTGTTAGGATTTAAAAAAGGTTTATGTGCAGAGTTCTGCCCTAAAAACAACAACAATGAATGGAAGTGGAAAACCCGATGCAGGGTCTTACCAAATTATAAAAATCAAGTTAAAACCCCTTTCCCTACACCCAAAACAAAAATTAATTTACACCAACACACCCCCCAAAACACACACAAAAACAACACACACACACACACACACACAAACACACCACATATATTTATAAATATATATATTATATATATATTTTTATATAAAATTTAATATAATTTTATTAAATGACTTTATATTTTCCCCGATATTTTGTTCCCAATTTTTTTTTTTCCCCCTTCTCTCCCCCCCCCCTCCCCAACCTTTTTTTTTTTTCCCGGTTTTTTTTTTAAACTCTGGGAAAGTCAATTAAAAGTAACAAAAGGGGAATTAAATTTCCCACGCTTGTTTTTTTTTTCCCCCTATTAATTGTTCATGTATTATATTTTATGTAGGGTTTGAAAAAACTGATGTTGGGCAGGGCTTGAGGAACTGAAAGCCCCCCCGCTGACGATGAAAGTTTAGCACATCCATCTTTCAACAACATTTAGGGAGGGGGGAGCATCTGCGACAGAGCAGTTTTAAACAAGGGATTGGTGAAGGGAAAATTCCTCAGTGTCCAAACTCTTCCCGGGAAAACGCCCAGCAAAAAGCGGAACGCCCGAAATACGGCCAGTGGGCCCTCAAAGTCTGTGAAAAAAGGGGATGGGAGGCTCTCAAATTTTTATTGCTTCCCGTCTTTTTAAAAAATTTTTTTTCAAAACCAAAAAGCCCTTTCGCACTGAAAAAATGAGGGAAAATAATTTTTTCTCGGTTTTTTGTTTTCTTTTTCCCCACATTGTTTTTTTTTGCCCTTTAAGAAGAAACCCAAAAGGTCAAATGCTTTTTGTTTTGTCCCGTAAAACTGTTTTTTCTGTGTCCTTGGCAGTAACTAACCCCCTTTTTTTCTAAATTTTTCTTTATTTTCCCTCCTCAGTTTACTTTTTTTTGGGAAAATCCCTTTGTTTGTCTTTAAGTAAGGGAGTTTTTAAAAGGAAAAAAAAATAACATAAAAAAGGGAATGTCAAACACACAGACCCAAAAAAAAATTTTATAATTTGGGGAACCCCAAAAGGGAAAGGGAAACCCAAAAGTTCTGCTATCACTGTCTTCCTTTAAAAGATCGTTTGACTTAACAATAATTTTTCCCCCTTGGATTTTAAAATGAAACAAAGTTAGATTGTTTGCAAGCGTCCAAAATTTTTTTTGTTGGGCCTTTTTTGTTTTTAATGCAACTTTCTCTCTCTCTTTTCTCTCCCCTGTTTTTTTTTATTTATGGTTTTTTTGAGCTTTTGTAGTGTTTTGTTGATGACAGAATTTTTCTAACAATCTGGCTGTGTTTTGTTCCTTCTTCCTTCAAACAGCTGAAAACAGTTTTTAAAAGAGTAAAATGAGGCCCTTTTCACGTGTTTTTACGAGGTTTCCCAAAACAAATTTTTTAAAAAGAAAAAAAAAACCCACCTCTCCCCCCTTTCCCCGTTCAGTTAATCAAAAAAGGTGATTTTTTAGATTCTTACCAAAATTTAGGGGATTTAAAGGGTTTTCACTTGCTCGGCACCCGGGAGGAAAAGGGGCTTGGGGATTGGTTTGGGTTTCCCGTGTTGCATGTTTTTCCCGACCCTTACTCCCCCCCCTTCATTTTTCCCCGGTTAACGACTTTTTTGCATGGAGGAAAAAATGTGGAATTTTAAAATAGTTTTAAATTTCCCGGAAAAAACTGAACATTTTCTTTCAAATGAAAGTTTTGCCCCTTTATTCACAGGCAGAAGCACTTGATGGACCTAGGCCGTGAAATCTTTTTTTGGGGTTTGGGATGTATGCTTTTTTTTAAAAAGTTAAGAAATGGGCCCAAACCCTATAAATATTTTAATCCATTTCTCATTTCTATTGCCCAAAGTCTTTTAAGGTCACATTTTTGTTTTCATACCCAAAACCTCCCAAAAAAGCATTTTTTTGGTTTTCGATGTTGTGTTCATGCTTCTTTTACGAGATTTTTTATAAGAAGTCATTTTTGGTTTGTTTTCCCAAAAGGGTTAGGTAAAAAGGAAAAGGGCAAACCATTTTTGTTCGTTGAGGGTACTAAAAAAAGTATATAATCTCCCGGTTTTTTTGTTGCTAGGGCAACTCACAGGGATGCCAATTTCACCACACGTATACAAATTTGGCGATGAGGAAAAACTCATGGACTTCGAAACCCGGGCAAAACGAAAAATTAACATTCGGTTTATATTTTTATTTTTTCAAGGTCAAGGGCCCACGTACAGCAGTTCGGGTTTTTGAACGACCCTGGCTACCAGTTTACCGAACTTTTTGGGAAATTTTTTCCCGTTCCACAGAGGAGAGTATACCGGGATTCGATGGGAAAAAATGGGGTTATGAAGTTAAAAAATTTTCCCCTGTGCTTTTGACATAAAAGAAACCGATGCCCGAAAGAAGGAAATTTTTTTTTAAATTTTGGGGTGATGGTTTTTTTTGAAATTTACGAATCTTTGACCAAAAACAAAAAGGAATTGGTGCTGTAACCGAAGGCGCGGCCCCAATTCCAAATGAATATGTAGTCCTAAAAGTCATTCACTGACTATTTCACTCCAAACAGAACACAGCTTACGAAACTTTTAAGTTCCGTCAAGCAAACAACAGGTTTAATTACACATACTATACCGTGGCTCACTAATGCAATAAGCGGCAGCAATTTGCTATCCCTGCCTCGTATACAATAAGTCCGTACGGACAACAAAACCCCTGAAAGGGCCTTGTGCCTTGCGCATGCTCAGAACCATCCTCTTTTCTCGGCAGCCATTTTCCCGTTAAGCGCGTATTCACGAGCAGCTAAGTATTTTTTGACTTTTCTCGCAATCGATCGATTGTTGTTGCTGTTCGTTGGTGTCCTTGCTTATGTTTTCACTTAAGGGAGAAAGTACGTGAAGCGATTGGGTGGTAAGGCGAGAATTAAGAAGGTTTGTCTTTCGATTCCCGCATCTCGCCGGCAGGCTCGGCTCTTTGTCTATAGCCCGCCAAAACCTCCTTCCCTTCAGCGTCACTTTCTCCCAGGGGTTCACTTCAACTCAGCTGCGGTTTCTGTTGTTGTGACAGCGAGCGCTTTCTCGCAACCCACATTTTGTGGCGGTGATCGGCTCAGCTGCGGTTCTGCCGATTCCGCCCCTTTGCCCCATAATGGTGAGCGACTCAGCTGCGGTTCTGTCGCACCCGTTAGTGCATCCTGTGTCCAGTTCAGCTGCGGTTCTACTGCGCACAGTTCGATTCCCATGGCAGAATCGAAGATGCACGGGCCCTTACGGAGGCGCCGGGCAACGAGGTAGACTATTTGTCACCCTCCCCCTTTCGCTCGGTAGGCGATCCAAGGGAAGCAACTCCTGCTCAAGGGTTTGAATCTTGTTCGGCCCCGGTTGTTTCCCTTCCCCGCTCATGTGTCTGCCTCTCCTTTTGGGCAGACCACGGGGTTTCGCCCTCTTTTCCGAGCACCCCTCAGGGGGACCGGCGCATTAGGCCCCCACTTTCTGGGTTTGGGCCAGCAGCCACACTCTCAGCCCCCCTATCATGGGGTCAGGGCCCTTTGCCTTGGGCGCCATGGGCCCAATGGCAATAATCCCCGACCATGGGCTTTTCCACAGCCCCCTGCTCCGGGGTTTCCCTGGTGGCCGGGTTTTATGCCCAGCCCTACACCAGTGCAGGCCTCTCCCTCCCAGGCCCCTCGGCCCACCTGGGGACTGATCCCTCTCCCGGAATTGTCTGGGGAATCAGCCATCCCAGGCCACTCTGGGCTTTCGCCGCGCACCGCTTTGTCAAGGGCAGCCACCCCATCGGTCTGTGGATCCGACCTGGGGGATTCCGAGTCAGAGGAAGAGGACCAGTCACCCGGTTCTTATTCCTTCCAGGACTCGGTGGCTTTTCTGGCTTCCCTTGTTCCCGAGGCTGTGTCATCCACTCAAGAGGTCAGAGCCCCTGCCCTTCGGCAGCGGAACTCGCCCTGGGATCTCGCCCATTGGCAGCTAGGCCCTCCTCTCTGCTAAAGGAGTCGGGCATGGTGGCCGATTGCATGAGGAGGGCCCAAATAAGAGTCAGGGGCACGGAGAGGCACAGGACCTCATGCCGGTTCTGTCCTGATTTCCCTAGTGTGCTGGCGTGCGAGAAGTTCCTCAAGCCAGAGAGGCTTCCATTTGCCAGAAGGCCTTCTTAGCAAATGACACTATCCCAGAAGCAACTCTCCCCCTCTCCCAGGAGGACCTCCTCCTGGTCCAGGAGAGGATCAAAATCACTCGCTAGGCAGGTATCCCCTCTCAGAGCGCTGCCTTGCCGAGTGGGAAGAGTCTGCGAGGAGGGGTTTGGAGGCTATCTCAGTTATGGATTCTTTTCTAGGGGGGACTAGTGTCTGCCTTAAGGATCCTGATTCAGATTCCTTCACCATCCGCCAGTCCGTGGACCCAGCTGCTGTGGTAGCCTGTATTCAGTCAATGGCTGAAGGGCTTAAGTATTCGGCCGGGCCTTCGCTAGGCTCCATCTGAACTCAGTACTAGCGAGGAGAGATGCGGTCCTTTTGGCATCTTCTGTGACCCGTTTCCCTCTGCCCGCGCCTCCCTCAGTGCCTTGCAGTCAAGTCAGGGTCTCTGTTCGGGAATCACGTACAGGCTACCATTAAGAGCCAGGCCGAGATTAGGCATGACCTCGCCTTTCAATCAGGCCCCCCTCCCCCCCGCCCCGTTCAAAACGCAAGGCGCCAGCACCTTTCTCATCACCGGGTCCCTCTCAAACCCAAGGGACGACGGTCATTTGGACCCCGGGGGATCCGAGGCAAGCAACCCAGCAGGGGGTCGGCCTCAGGCTCGGCCGGCTGGTCCGAAAGCTCCCACGCCTCAGACAGCCCACCCCCATGACTTGCCCCCGACCTGGGTACTTCACCCCAGGGCGGTCCTGTGGGCTGTCTGTCCAGGCACCTCAGTGCCTGGGAGCGGCTTCCGCAAGCCCTTGGGCTCTGCGGGTGATCAGGTCGGGGTTTCGTCTTCCTTGGGGTGCAGTGAAGGCTCCTCTCACTCCTTCCCCCCCCCCCCCCCCTTTCGCTCCATGGGATCTGGCGGCCTCTCAGGCCTTAGACCAGGAGGTCCTTTCGCTGTTAGCCGGGGAGCCACAGAGGAAGTCCTCTTCCATTCCTTGCCGGGCTTTTATGGCGCATTTTTGTGGTTCCCAAAGCTTCTGGAGGATGGAGACCGGTTCTAGATCTCTCGCCCTTGAACAGGTTTCTTATCGTCCTCCGTTTTTCGGATGGAAAACCCCATGTCAATCCGCGATGCCATGCATCCCGGCGACTGGGCAGTATCCTTCGACTTGAAAGATGCGTACTTCCTTCTCTTGATCCACCCAAGGGACAGGAAGTACCTCCGCTTCGTGTGGAGAAGCCGCGTTTTTCAGTCAGGGCTCTTCCCTTTGGACTAGCCCCGGCCCCTTGGGTTTACACGAAGGTGGCTCGGGAACTTTGCTTGCATGTTCGGGAGAAAGGAATTCGTCTGAAGGCCTATCTAGACGATTGGCTTCTTCTTGCCTCATCCAGCACTCTGTGCTCCCAGCAAGCCTACCTGGGATTTGTTCGCAACGAGGAGAAGTCCGATCTCATCCCGTCGCAGCAGTTTCAGTTTCTGGGCATGTCCTTCCACACCACTGACTGGCTGGTCTCTCCAACCCCCAGCGCCTGGTTCGCCTCCAGCACCTCTTGGCCCACCTCCTTTCCTTGGATCAGGCGCCAGCCAGGAAGCTGGCCTCTCTTCTGGGTCTGATGGAGTCCTTGGCCCCCTTAGTACCCCTCGGACGTCTGCACAAACGCCGGTTTCAGCGCCTCTTTCGCAAGCGTTGGTCTCAGGCACGGCAGTCATGGGACCTTCCGATCCCTCTCGGTCAGTGGTTCCAATCATCGGTGGTCCAGTGGCACTCCCAGTCCTGGCTAGCTCAGGGAGTCCCCATCTCTCCCCCTCCTCTAGGGGACTGTTCACGGACGCGTCCCAGTCCGGGTGGGGTGCCCACGTCAGCTCTCTGACGGCCTCGGGGCAATGGCCCCAGAGATGGGGTCCTGGCATATCAATCGGCTAGAGCTGGAAGCCGTGTTCCAAGCCCTCAAGGAGTTTCTTCCCTTCCTGAAAGGAAAACATTCTCCTCAACACCGACAACACGACTGTGGCGTGTTATATCAACAAGCAGGGGGGGGGGGGGGGGGGGGGGGGGGGGGGGGGGCGTTCTCACTCCCTGTCCCTGAGGGCGGAACAGCTTTTCTTTGGTGCGAGACACAATCAATCCGGATCTCGGCCAAACATGTTCCTGGGAAGATCAACATTCTCGGGACTCCTCAGCAGGTCGCACATGGTTCTTCCCTCAGATGGACTCTCGTCCACTCGATCCTGGAACCTCTCTGGACGGTATATGGTTCAAACCACAGGTAGACCTGTTCGCCACCCGATTCAACTACCGTCTCCAGCTGTATGTCTCCCCAGTTCTGGATCTGGCGCGTGGGCTGTGGACGCCCTGTCCATCCCTTGGTCTGGACTGACGGGCTATGCCTTTCCCCCGTTCCCCATTCTGGGAAAAGTTCTCCGCAAGGCAAGGGAAGATGCAGCCACGCTTATTCTTGTGGCTCCACGCTGGCCGGCCCAAGCGTGGTTTACGGAACTGTTACACCTGTCTCACGTGCTCCTATACCGCTCGCCTTAAAGGCAAAGTCCTGCTTCAGCCGCGGTCAGGCATTCCACACGGCAATCCAAACGTGCTGCATCTTCACGCCTGGCTACTGTGCGGGACGCGCTGTCTGCACGAGGCGCCTCCCCAGCAGTAATCGGCCTTGTGGAACATGCCCACAGGTCAGGCACCCAAAGCGTCTATAGTGTCCACTGGAATGGCTGGCTCTCTTGGTGCTCCAGCCACGCAGTATCACCTCATTCTCCTTCTCAATGCCAATTGGCGAACTACCTAGCCTTTCTTTCATCAGAGAGAAAACTTTCAGCCTCCTCTGTTAAGGTTCACAGGGCGGCTATTTCCACCACTATCCGCCAGTTAGGGGGCCCCTCCTTCGGGGACGACCCTCTTCTGCGGGATCTGGTCAGAGGAGCGGCCCTACAGGAGGCCCGATGCCCGCCGTATCCCGGCGTGGGATCTTTTCTTAGTCCTGTCCTCCCTCAGGCTCCCCCTTACGAGCCCATTCCGGGAGTGTTCTCTGAAATTCCTTTCCTTCAAAACAGCCTTTCTCGTTTCCCTGGCCTCAGGGAGGCGCTGCAGTGAAGTCCACGCCCTAGTGGCCTGCCTGGGGACGTCGCCTCCGAACCGGATGGCTCGATATCTCTTCGCCTCCTCCCGGAATTTTTAGCGAAAAACCAGTTGCCAGGTTCTTCTTCCCCGACTATCTCCATTCTTCCTCTCACTTCTATTCTCGCCCCGGACGACGAAGACTGCACTCTCTGTCCAGTGCGCGCTCTGCGGGAGTATAGGAAACGCACGAAACCTTCTCGCTCCAAGCAGCGCCACCTGTTTCTCTCTTACAAACGAAAGTTATAAGGAGGACATCAGGCGCTCTTCAATCTCTCGATGGCTGAGAGAAGTCATTAAGCTGCGTATGCGAGACCTGAAGGGATTTGGCGGTTTTCTCACCTAGACCTCATGAGATTAGGGCATGGGCGTCTTCGCTGGCAGTAGCTCATAATGCCAGCATTCAGAGTGTGTTAGATGCCGCATATTGGCGGTCCCCTGGCACCTTCATCCAATTCTACCTGCGCGACGTTTCTCGTCTGCGTGATGATGGGTCTAGGGGCATCGCATCAGCTGTGGTGGCGCAACACTCCATCTCCGCCACACGCTCCGGCTCTTCTCGCTCCTCCAGGCGGTAACCGGTGAGCCCTCCTTCCAGGTAGTGCGACTCTGCATTAGTGAGCCACGGTATAGTATGTGTAATTAAAAGGAAATTTTTATTCTAAAATTACATTTTAATCTAACATACTTACCGTGGCTCACGCAGAGACCCTCCCTACCTCCCCGCCTTCTGGTTCCATCAGGAGTTCTCAGTCAGGATTTAATATACCTCGAAAAGAGGATGGTTCTGAGCATGCGCAAGGCACGAGGCCCTTTCAGGGGTTTTGTTGTCGTACGGACTTTATTGTTATACGAGGCAGGGATAGCAAATTGCTGCCGCTTATTGCATTAGTGAGCCACGGTAAGTATGTTACATTAAACGTAATTTTAGAATAAAATTTCCTATGGTGAGTCCATTGATAGCTTCTACACACGTCTCCGAAGTCTCGCATCGCTATGTGACTTCCATGAAACAGATAAGAGATCCTAGCGCAGATTATTCAGGGTTGCACTTCTACCGTGTGCGGCGGAAGGCACTGAAGGACAATATGAATCTGAAAGCTGTACTTGATGAGGCCAAAGCCCTCGAACTTTCTGACTCCAGAGCAGCAGAGATCGAAAGAGTGTGTGACATTTTCAATACTGTTTCAGTGAATGCTGTGGCAAAGCGAGGTGGTTACAGACAAAGTGGTGATGACCGTGGTGGTCATGGCTCTGGTGGAAGTCACAGTACCGGTTACAGCAGTGGTCCTCGAAGCAGCGGTGGTTTTCGTGCTCGTGGTGGTGGTGCTTTCAGAGGTGGACGAGGTGGCCGGCACACCGTGGTTCCCCACACAGTGGTGGTGGCCCTCGTCTGTGTCCCGCTGTCGCTATGTGGATACAATCTTCCCCACTATAACTCCTGTCCAGCCAAGGGGAAGGAGTGCAAAAAGGTTTCAAGATTGGACCTTTGCCAGGGTAGGTGAGTCGTCTTCGCCCACAAGGTAAGACATCTTGTTTCAAAGCATGCTGATGATGACATGAATGATGAAACCCGAACATTCAGCGTTTGAAAGCGTGTACACTGTATCCAGCAGATACTCTCCCAAATCACCAGTAGACAGGCGTGTTCTTCAATACCCAAGTCAAGTTCATT
The DNA here is from genome assembly GCA_018398815.1 of Conus ventricosus. Taxonomy (NCBI): domain Eukaryota; kingdom Metazoa; phylum Mollusca; class Gastropoda; order Neogastropoda; family Conidae; genus Conus; species Conus ventricosus. The sequence goes on along the minus strand of JAFLJL010018905.1, from coordinate 66,583 downwards.
GTGGACACAGGGGCGACTGTGAACATTCTAGACTATGACACATACACCTGAGTGTGCCCAAATGTCCAGTTGTATGGACCACGCCCCCCAATTTTTCCTTACGGCATGAACACCTCACTTCGTGTGAAAGGTTATTTCACACTGACATTGAGTTCAACACTCACAGCCGGAGAAACCACTTTCTTGTTGTGAAAGGTGACAAACCAACCACAATCTCCTCAGCTCCCCCACGCTCGGGGCACTACACTTGTACAGTTTGCCTTCTCAACCTCCACTCCCAACACCCCTTTCCAACGCAGATCCTTTGCTCTTCAGTGAGGGAACCGGAAAAATCGGGGTGTGGAAGTAAAGCTCCATATTGACAAGTCAAAACAACCCATCATGCAGAAGCATAGACCCCATACCGTTTCATGTTCGCAAAGACATCGAGCGTGAGCTTGAGAGATTTGAAAAAGACGACATCATCGAAAAAGTTGACGGTCCTACTCCATGGGTTAGCCCTACTGTAACAGTTAAAAAGGGAAAAATGGAGGTTGTCAGACTATGTGTAGATATGAGAGAGGCCAATAAAGCAATCAAACGCGAAAAAAACACCCCATGCCAAACTAGATGACCTCATTGCCGATCTGAACGGCTCCACAGTTTTCGTAAACTGGACCTTTCCGGTGCATACCACCAACACGAACTGGCTAAAGATTCTGGGTTTTACATTCCCACTTTCAGCACGCATGTAGGTCTACCCCGGTACAGCATCTACTTTTCGGTGTCACGCAGCGTCCGAAATCTTCCAAAATGCCGTTGCAGAACTTTGCAAGATATCCCAGGTGCCCGCAACCTTCTGATGACATATAGTACACGGAAAAAACCCAAGCAGAGCATGATAAGAGCCTGAAGGCAACACTGAAGAGGCTCAGTGATAGAGGAGCCAAATGAACAAGGACAAGTGTGTTTTCTCAGTACACCAACTCACTTTCTATGGACACGTATTGGTCAGAATGGAGTATCGCCAGACCCAGAGAAGACCCAGAACGATCGTCGATACGCCAGCCCCAACGTCCGTTGCAGAAGTAAGGTCCTTCCTAGGCATGTGTTCAGTATGTCGCCAGGTTTTCCCCGGCTACGCAACCACCACAAACCACTGAGGAACCTGACAAAAAAGGACACAACCTGGAAATGGGGAAACCAAGAAAAAACAAGCTTTCGACAAGCTGAAACAGGACACTCGAGGTGCACATGTCATGGCTTATTTTGACACTAGTAAGCCTACTGAAGTCATTGTTGATGCCAGTCCAACAGGTCTTGAGCCATCCTGACCCAGAACGGAAAAAGTGATTTGTTATGCAAGTCGGGGCTTTTCCCCCCCCACTGAACAGCGCTATCTCAGCCGACCGGTGTTCCTCGCGTCGTGTACGGTGTTGTACATTTTCATCTGTACCTGTTTGGCTCACGTTTCCGGTGACAACTGATCACAAGCCATCATTGGAATCATGAACAGTCAGAAGCCTCTACGGCCAGGAGGGAGAGATTTGGGGTTTGCGTCTCATGTCATACGAGATGGATCTCGTTACACCCCAGGAAGGGCGATCGAAAATCCTGCCGACTACATCAGTCGACATCCCCAAGACACACCACGTTGTGAAAATTCTGGTGAAGAGTACATTGCTACATCGCAAAAAACACTGTCCCAAAGTCCATGACATTGGAAGAAGTGAAAACCGCAACACAAAATGACCAAATCCTCCAGGGAAAATATGGTTGCTGTACAAACTGGGCAATGGTATGACAAAGACGTAGAGAACTTGCCCGTTGGGGAACTTCAGGGTAAATTGTCCCCAGAGGCCTTGTCCCTCAGAGTCCCGCTCAAGTCCCCCAAAATCTCATAGTATGCCACAGTTCTCACCAGTCTACAAACAAGGATTCGAGAAACCGGTATTCATGGAAATCGGTTCCTTGGAATTGACAGGGTATTGGGAAACACTTAAACCTCCCAAAACCCGCCAAGCTCAACCCCTCCCAAATCTTCCCTCTAACCCCATTCCTTCCGAACTGGGCATTCCCTCGATTTTCTTGGAATCTTCCCATGAAATTCGTTTAAAGTAAAACTTTTCCAAATTTAAACATTTTCCCCCACTTAAAAATCTTCTCCCGCAACCTAAAAAAACTGTGGGGAAACCCCAAAGGACCCCCTTAGGGGGAATTTTTAAATTTCCAAATTTGGTTTTTCTCAAAAACCCCAATCCCCTGGCCGAAATGGGGCGAAAAAAATTTATGGGCCCACTCAACAGAAAATTCGAGCCCATCAGGCAAACCCAACTGGAAGACTGAGCTTCACTTTTTTTGGGTAGAGCAACTCCCCCCCCCCCCCCAAACCCCCCCCCCCCCCCCCCCCCCCCCCCCCCCCCCCCACCCCCCCCCCCCCCCCACCCCCCCCCCCCCCCCCCCCCCCCCCCCCCCCCACCCCCCAACCAAACCCCCCCACCCCCCCCCCAAACCCCCCCCCCCCCCCCAACCCCCCCAAAAACCCCCCCAAAACCCCCCCCCCCCCCCCCCCCCCCCCCCCCCCCCCCCCCCCCAAAACCCAAAAAAAAAACCCCCCCCCCCCCCCCCCCCCCCCCCCCCCCCCCCCCCCCAAAACCTCCCCCCCCCCCCCCCCCCCAAAACCCCCCCAACCCCCCCCCCCCCCCCCCCCCCCCGCCCCCCCCCCACCCACCCCCCCACCCCCCCCCCCCCAACCCACCCCCCCCCCCCAAACCCCCCCCCACCCCCCCCCCCCCCCCCCCCCCCCCCCCCCCCCCCCCCCCCCCCCCATCTACTGTCCTCCACATCTGAAGAAATCTTTCCCGTCAGGCATACCCAAAACGTAAGACAGACAATGGACTCCCTTCGTCTAAGATTCACTAACTTTGCCAAGGAGTTGGTTTATCATGGCAAAATTCCCCACTCTGGCCTGAGGCGAATGGTGGGGCAGAACGCTTCATGGCCTCACTCAACAGAACATTCGAGCCTCATCAGAAAGCAAACCTCAACGGGAAGACTGAGCTTCAGGCTTTTCTCGGCTGTACAGAGCAACTCCCCATGCCTCCACGGGCCCAATACCTCCCTTCGAAGCTCTTACAGGCCGCAAGATGAACATTGGACTACCAAGCCCCACCACCCACTCATCCCAAATTCTCCGATCACCCGCATTGCTCATAATGACACTGTGAGCAAACAGAAGATGTCTGCCTACACTGACCAAACGACGACACACCAAGCAGTCAGGACTCCAGCTAGGTGACCATGTGCTTGTACGACAACCCAAAGAAGAACAAACTGTCCACCCCTTTCTCTCCCAATCCTTACATGGTCACCCAGAAGAATGGCAGCATGGTTACCGCCAAGCGTGGTAACAACACCATCGTCAGGAACTCCTCATTCTTTAAACCTATCCAGGGCGTACCACCCAAACTCTTCGAGGAGGAGGAAGAAGAGGAGAAGATGATCCCGTGTGCCCAATGACAATACCAAACCCTTCTTGCACTGATCCGTGAATCGCAACAACGACCTGCACCAGCTGCAGTCCAGACACCCAGAGCTGCATCAACTCAACCAAGTCCTGTGATGTCAACTCCAGCCCGACTTTCAGGAAGTCCGTACCCACAACACTGCATACCTCGACGCCGACGCTGACACAGGCTGTACCTGGTTCTGCGTTCAGACCAGCCCGGCAGCGCAAGCTTCCAGCCTACCTGAAAGACTACGATACAACTTGACAACTCGACTTAGCTAACGGACGATCACAGACGTCAAACTTACACAATCACTGCAGTCTGACTAAAACATGACGACAAATGATCTGTATGCGAGTGGATGTGAGAAGATTAGGGAATGTTAATATTTTCTGTACAGAAACATGTTCACCCAAGCACACGAATGAAAACACCCAACACGTCAATCTAGATATGATCACAAAAAAAAAAAAAAAAAAAAAAATGAGAGTGAAGTGAGAAACAAATTGACTGAACCCTTTGGACACTGTTGGAACTGCTAATAGAAAATCTACAAGTTCATTATGAGAACACTAATTCAGTGGATTCTGTCCTATAACTTTTGAAAGAACTCTTGATATTCAAAAAAAAAAAAGTGAACAGTTTTGTGTTGAGTCTAATTACATGACAGTGAGATAAGTGCTAACCATTTAGTCAGTTGATTCATTTGAAGAAAAAAAAAAAGTTATTCGAAGGTAAGGAGGAATGTTGTGTTCATGCTTCTTATACGAGATTTGTATAAGAAGCATTTTGGTTCTGTTTTCCCATAAGGCTTAGGTAAGAAAGGAAGGGACGGCCATGATGTTCAGTTGAGGAGTACTAATAAAGTATATACTCTCCACGGTGTTTTGTTGCTACGGACAAGCTCTACAGGCATGCATACACCACACGTAACAACATCGACCAATACCTTTAGTTCATTACTTTTGCCAAAGAGATTGTGGTTTTCAGCCACATCTGTTTAGTTTGTCTGTCAGCAAGATTATGCACATCCATACTGGTTGTAATGCAACTTTGTGATGCGGATTTGGATTAGGGACAGATACAGGATTTTCAATGCTCTTCCAAGTGCCTTTCTTGTTGATTCATGAATTATCAAGTAGTATGAAGGTATGTGTGTATTTGGGACTTAGTTTCTCTTTCTACACAGTTAGTCTGTTGAATTGTAAAGCTTTCATGTGACTAGCAAGAGTTGTCAAGTTGATAGTGGGATATCAATTCCGAAAAAAGTGATTTAACTCTTTCATCCCTGGTTGTCTGTCGGACATTACTTCCCCTTATTCCTATGTTTCTTAGTTACAAGCAGTACCCTTCATTCCTGGGTTTCCGAAAAAAGTAAACAAAGAATAGGGTGTGTACTTCTGATTCTTTTGTGTGACTGGTGTTTCTACCGGACTATAACATGTCATACACCGTTGTGTACAGAAATGGTGCCGGCACATTTCGATCCGGTTTTCCGACCCCTTTGTCGCGTATTTGGTGACACACAGGTGTCAAGACTGGTGACAACTACTAATTAATTCAAACTTAAAGAAACAAAATGTTATACAGCGCTCAAAAACATGCGAGCAGCAAAAACCATGCATGTAACTCAGTCTGATGACCTCCGGTAAATCCACTTCAAAGAATGCTTCACAAGTGTCTTTGTTACAGTCTCACCATGTCCAAGGAAAAAAATGCACAGCAATGATAAAAATGTCCCCACAGTACTCCTTCTGCACTATGGTCTTACCGAATTCAGTGGTCTTTGCACAGTATTTGTCCAAAAGTCACACTTCGAGTTAATGTCAACAAACAACACACAACATGTCAGTCTTAGAAAATGATGCACTGCTAGTGTCACAGTGTCAAAGTGTCACACGTGAAACCAGGTGTCACACAAAGGAAACACGGGTGTGGTACACCTTAACACAATCTTTCTGATTATTGCAACACAGGTATTCATTGCACTTTTCGCATATCATCGTTGTCTTGCCTTGCTTGAACGGATTGTCACTGTATTTCACACCAGGGTGTGTTGACTCATATTGTTTGTGTCGCGCGACACATACCACACAGGTGTGATCTTTTCCAACACCTGCCATTGTTTTTTTCTGGATCAGTATGCCGTTTAGTGTTGGCATTGTCGTTTGCAAAACTGACTACCTTTGAAAGGACTGTATCAGAACAGAACAGCTTTAAAATAATCCACTGCCTTCATTGATATATCAAGTATGCGCACAGGACCGGGGCGCCGTTCGAAGTTTTTCCGAGGTGTGCGTGGTTCAGTGAAACTCCCACCTGTCCAGTCAAATCGTGGCTGATTGTAGTTAAGTGGAAGATTTTTATCATCCAGTTCATCACCAGTATCACTGTCATATTCGTTGATGGCATTGGCAAGTTCTGCTCTCTCTTCTTCTGTTAGATCAAGCAGATCGAAGTCATTGGCTAAACTGTTGTAAATTTCGTCATCAGAAAACTGATCGCCGTCTGCGTTTTCTTCACCCTACATCTTCTCAGTAGGCACTAAACAGTGTGCTCTCATGGTCAAGTCAAGATAAAATTTCGGTTCCAGACACTTTCCCACGCTGAGGAAGTGAGCAGGCATGACTTGTCTAAACATCCCGCGAGTCCCGTTACAAGGCGAAGGCCGCAATGACGCGCCAACCATGTGACAGGTGGGCGCGGATTTCAAGGCGTGAACCGCTGCAGCGGTTTGCCGGACAGAATGGAGTATGTTTCTCTGAACCGCTGAGGTGGTTTTCAGGAATGAAAGGAGAAGATTTGTCAAACCGCTCTAGCGGTTGACAGGGATGAAAGAGTTAAAACAAATCAAGATTTGTGAGAAGAGAAGGACAATACACCTACACATCAAATGATCAGCTGCACATTTTGTGAAAAGAAACTGATACAGTGTAAATGAAACAAGTAATAAATCAGTAACTAAAAATCAGATTTACAGAGCTGGTGAAATTGACTAAGAAAACAGTTCTCATGGTGAATGTTTTAACAAAATCGAACAGCTTGAGCTAGCCACTTTGGGAAAGTGGTTTGCATTGCAGACTTCTCCTTGGGAGGTTTAAGGTTTGATTCCCATCAGAGCCATTTATTTGTGGGATTTTTGTGCACCAACCAGCACCTTCCCAGAGTTAAGTATACTAAGGACTCAGCTGGGAAGACTGAGACAACATAATCAAGTTTCATCCACTTAACAGATATGTCTCTGAAAGTGTTGCTCCATTGCCTGACCAACAGTGCAGGTGTCTGTATCTCACAGGCCTGGTTGATGCTGGCATATATTCTGAAAGTAAACTTAAAGTAGAGTCCTTTCATGCAGTCTCAGGCCAGATTGGAAACCCGCAGCATCATCTTCATCATCCGTATCCTCATCAGTCAGCATTAAAAAAGTGTCTCAAATTCTGTGGCTTTTCATGCCCTACTCTTAGGGTGACATCAGTTTCAGTTGCCTGCCCATGGTTTAGCTCTGTCAGCGACTAAGCAATTAGTGTTGTCTGTAGGGGGCCTTGTTGGTGATTTTCTACATACGTTGGATCAGAACAGGCAGCACCAAATATACTGAAGTGACTCGGCAGCACTGCAGTGTCTCCTTTGGTGAATTGCCTCTTGATGACTTGACATTGTCTGCTCCTTTTGGATTGCTGGAGCTGAGCCTGTGGCAGTTTGGGCCAGGCTGTGACCGCGGATGGGGGGTCAGTATGGGCGGCATGGGGGTGCCACAGGGGTGGCATCGAAGATGTGGCAGTTTGGGCCAGGCTGTGACCGCGGAGGGGGGGTTCAGTATGAGCGGCATGGGGTGCAGTGCCAGAGGGGTGGCATCGAAGATGTGGCAGTTTGGGCCAGGCTGTGACCGCGGATGGGGGGTCAGTATGAGCGGCATGGGGTGCAGTGCCACAGGGGTGGCATTGGAGATGGGAAAAAATGATAGGTACAGCTTGCAGTATGTCTTGCTGAAAACCAGCAATTTAAATTAACTGCAAGAGTAGTCAATACACTGACTGTGCTACTGCTATATATAACCACTTTTCCTATTCAGTTCCAACCTTTTTCTGCCCTTACTTTATTCTTCTCCACACTGTCACGTTCCTCTTGTGTGTACTGAGGCATTCCCCTCTTTATGAACTGTGGTACTCTGTTTCATAGATTTTTCTTTGTCGTTATGCAACCAGGCCCGAAGAGTGCACATCCCAGACCAGTCCAGGCATCAGCGTCAGGCTGAGGTGATTGAGAGGCGCCGGCTGTTCTCTCAGAATGTGCAGATCCTGGCAGAGACTCTCATCGTAAGTTCATGTTGTGCATGGGTTGGCATGTGTCTGGAAGGGACGAGAAGGTGAGAATCGATGGAACCTTTCCACAGAAACTTCCAGAAATATGTGGGGGAAAAAATAACATGTCTCCAGTGGCAGGGAGTGTTAATTGTAGAATTTTCCAGCAGTGGAAGCCTTTGAAGAGAGAGATTCTTGATTGGGAGGATCTACATAGGGAGGGTTCAGTGTGTATGAGGAGAGAAAAACCTTTCTGTGGAAAGACAGAAAGGATGCGCTCCTATCAAAGGAGCAGGTTGCACATGTGATAAGGCATCCTGTGTCCTTCACTGAAAGGCAATACAACATTAATAAGTGTACATTATGCTGTATAATTCAGCTCATAGGAATGAAATACGCTCCCCACAGAGCTTGTCATTTCAAGAGGGCTGTGCATCGCGAGTGCCAAAGAAAAGATAGGAATGAACTTGAAGACTAAAGATTGTATAGCTGTTCTTTTCCTTGTCTCCTAAGGAGAGGAAGGGGTGGAGTAGGGATGAAGTCGGTCAACTTAAATGGAAGGGAAGGGGGGATGTATTGAGAGAACAGACCATTTAGCCTGCTCGCTTGGAAGGGAGGGAAAGTCTGAACATATTACTGGAAACTGCTGCAGTAGAATGATAGTGACGTGCATGCCCATACAGTTCGCATGTCATGTTTAAAGCCGCAATGTCACCTTTGAAAATAATGTTTTGGATGGTATTGGGTCTGAGGAAGATAACAGAGCTATTGTCATGGAATGCATTAAATTATATTCCTTGTGCTGACTGAGCTTCAGCCTGCCTGTGTGCTATGTGCAGGCATACAGTGAGGCCCTGGATGTGCATGAGCTGACCCGTCCTGAGGACGTATTGGAACACCTGAAGAAAAAACTTGACCCACGACACGAGGCTGATTCTCCTGACCCCACCGCCATGGAAATGAAGTTGCTGAGGCTCTTTAAAGGTGGAATAGCCTTTTTCTTTAAAATCTGGTTAACCATGAGATGAACTGGTTATTGTTAGAGAAGACTGGCAGAAAGGTAACGATTAGATTTAATGACCATTAACAGAGCCTGCAGCTGTCTTTTCTCGCAGTACCGACTGTCTGGAGTGATGTTCCTTGGTTTTCATGGTGAAGCTGGAAAGGTGGACTCTCAGAAAGCGCCAGAATCCTGAGTCTGTCATTAACCCAATGCCTACCAGATCGACCAAGATCGACCGCGAGATTTCCTCTTTCTGAATACCGGATCGACCGAGATCGACCGCTGAATACTCGGTCAATGACTTTCGCTTTCACCATCGCATATCCCAGAATGCAATTGCGACAGAAGAGTCTTCCGGTACTTCCGTTTCTGGACGCCATTTTGGTTTTTGTTGCATGAGTTTTGGTGGAGTAGTTTCACTGCTGTGAATTTTCAAATTTCGGATTTTTTTCGCGAAGATTTTCTGGGAAAATGGCGGATCAAGTAACTATGCAACTTGCAGAATTCATTTTCTGAAGTGATATTGATGAAGAGAGCGTATTTGCGGGCTACACTCTTGAAGAAGATTTGAAGTAAGACGATTCGGACGTCAATCTTGACCTAGTTATGAATAAAGATCAACTGCTGACTGATTTTGAGGCCGGAATCAATAATGATAGATGGACTAGCTGGAAACGAACAAGAGCTAGTGCACCTGATCAACAGACTCAACAACACCTCTGCTGATTATGGCATGGAAATAAGTGCGGAAAAGACAAAGGTCATGACTAACAACCCAATCGGCTTTACCCAAGACATAACCATCAACAGCAAAAAGCTTGAGCCAGTCAACACATTTAAGTACTTGGGGGCAACAATCTCAGATGAAGGATCAAGACCTGAAATCATCTCAAGAGTCGCTCAGACCACAGCCACGCTATCTAGGCTAACGCCTCTTTGGAGAAACAAAAACATCTCCATCAGCTCAAAGATTAGACTGATGCGATCCTTAGCCATGGCGATATTTTTATATGCTTGCGAGTCATGGACGTTGAAATCAGACCTTGAGAAAAAGATCCAAACAATGGAAATGAGGTGCTTCAGACGACTTCTTGGCATCTCATACAGAGATCACATCAGCAATGTGGAAGTTAAAAAGCGCATCGAGAATGAAATTGGTCCATATGTCGATCTCCTAACCTCAGTAAAAAGACGCAAATTGAAATGGTATGGACACATCATACGATCAACAGGCCTTGCCAAGACAGTCATGCAGGGCACAGTACCAGGACAAAGGCGAAGAGGTTGACAAAGGAAAAGATGGGAGGATAACATCACGGAGTGGACAGGCCTGCGGCTGAGAGACACATTACGGAGGGCAGAGAACAGAGAGGAATGGAGAAGGATGGTTGTCACTGCTTCAGGGTGCCCCCACGGACCGACGTCTAAGGGATCAAGTCAAGTCAAGTCAAGTCAGGCGATGATAATGACGACGTCGAATAGCCATTGCTGCTGGGCCCAGACCCCCCCAAAAAAAAGAAAATTCGAAAAACAAAACTTGCTAGAGATTCTTTAATTCTTGACTGGAGTGGTTGGCTACAAGAAGTGAAGCCCCCAAAAGGTTCCCTTGTTTTGACAGCCAGGAAACCGGGTCAGTCAGTGGGTGTGTCCCATGATTTGCCTGTGGGAGCATCACCTTTAGCCTTTTGATTTCAGAAGAATTTTGGCAGATTTTTAACGAGAAACAAATTTATTTGCTGCACAAAACACAAGCAGAAAAGGATGAACATAAACTCTGGCCTAAAATAAAAACTGCCTGTTTATCAAAAAGCAAAGAGGAGCCGGACAAGAGGTACATCATCACCACAGTGTGTGTGTGTGTGTGTGTGTGTGTGTGTGTGTGTGTGTGTGTGTGTGTTGGGGGGGAAGGGGGGGGTTGCTCAGTGCACTTGTGCAAAAGCACATTTTTGTTGAATTCCATCGCAATCTAAAGCCCAGTATTCAGTAATCTGTTCTTGTTATTTTTCCCCTCAGTAGTTGGAAGACAAATCTTCTTGTATGTGATGCCTTCAGTTTAACAAAATTGTTGAAGTTTGGGTTGTTGTTTTTTGCTTCACAACAGAAGTTGATTATTTAGTGTGCATACCATACAGAATACTTTAATTTTGTTCCTGAAGGTTTCAGTACTTTGTTTAGACTTGGAAAATCACTCTGTGCTCCTAATCCATGATGTTCTGTGGGTACAGTGAATTTAGGGAAAATTGTTTTAGCACTGAGAACACTGAAGTACAGTTAGTCTGTTCATTTGTTTTTTTTTTCCTCGTGTACCAGTTCACTATTTGGGGGGTAAAATGGCTGTTTTGGATGGAGTGATGTCTTTGAATTTTTTTGATTACTTTTACAGAATAGATAAGTTAAAAACAAATTTTCTATTGAGATTTCTTTATGGCAAGTGTGTATGTGTTGCAGAGTTACCTCTCTTGGCATGGTATTCTCATAGTCATATAGCACAAAGTCATGCGGTAGGCAGAGGGTTAAAGTCTTTCACTGGGCATGTTCCATGTCTTTCCCTTAGGTGAGCTGAATGCTGGTCTTCTGGTGAAAAAGATCAACAGAGATCCCATATGTTGCATGTGCTCGGCACATGCTACATATGGTAATAGAGCTGATGGCTATAGAGCATTTTTGTTGTCAAAATTCTGTAGAAAAATCTGTTTAATATGGAAACTAAAATACACTCAGGCAGAAAAAAAAAAGTTAAGCACTTTTATAAGACAGAGTATGCTGAAATTCTGACAGAGGAATCTTTAGTCACCCTTCAAGAATAATGTTTCCAAAAAGACTTTTTTTTCTAGTGAAGTTTCTATTTAACAAACATTGACTTGTGACCATGATTTTTCGTTGCATGGTTAAAGGAGGATACAGGCATCCATTTCATTTAAGTACAGTAATTTCCAGCCAATAAGTATAAAGTGCCTACAGTATGTAAGCTGTGTATGCCAAATGAAATTCCCGAAAAAACAACATATACTCTGCTACTAGTGGATGAGTGGCAAGAAACTAGCTGAAAAACATGAGAGTGGCACAACGGAACTGTCCACATCACTGGAACAATGTGTGGGTCAGCAATGTTTTGATAAGAAGTAAAGCAGACATGAATTTGATGGTTGTTTTCCATAAACTTACCAGTCATTACAAATTTTTACGTAGAAATCTTTTCTTGCAAAAGAAGAAAACCCTTGAAGATCCACATTGGGAAAGCTGACTTGGTCAAGTTGAAAATCTTTGCCAGTTGCTGACTTTTTCCCCCATAGCCTTGTGGCTCCATATGAAAATAACAAGTCTTATATCATTCTGGGAATTTTGCATGCTGATCATAAATGGATTTGAAAAAAGTAAGACACTACATCTGCACACAGCTATATTTCACGAAAAAGATTTTTCTTTGTACATAGGTCGATGAATGTTAAACAACATAGCGAGATGTCCTTGGCAATACCAATGTGTAGAAAGACTGCCAAAGGAACATTTGTCTATGTGGAAGGGGTCATATATATTTAGGGCTCTTTTTGTTTGCTTAATTAAAGTTATCAAAAGGATCCTTGGTTATATGACTGTCAAATTCCTTTGATTCACATGTGCATCATATCTCATAGTTGAAAATGCTGTATTTTCTTTCTTTTTTCTTTTTCAAGCAATTTTTATAGCTCCGACAGTTGAGGAGTGAGCAAAATTTATGATAATGTATTCAAGGCCAGTGACACGCCAGTAAAGACACTGACTCGTTGCAAGGTCACTGACATTGATAAGATTAGACTATGAAGAATGGAGTAATGACTGTGATTCCATATGGCTTAATACTGTAATGACTGTGATTCCATATGGCTTAATACTGTGATGACTGTGATTCCTTATGGCTTAATACTGTGATGACTGTGATTCCATATGGCTTAATACTGTGATGGCTGTGATTTCCATATGGCTTAATACTGTGAGGACTGTGATTCCATATGGCTTAATACTGTGATGGCTGTGATTCCATATGGCTTAATACTGTGATGACTGTGATTCCATATGGCTTAATACTGTACTGACTGTGATTCCATATGGCTTAATACTGTGATGGCTGTGATTCCATATGGCTTAATACTGTACTGACTGTGATTCCATATGGCTTAATACTGTGATTCCATATGGCTTAATACTGTGATGACTGTGATTCCATATGGCTTAATACTGTACTGACTGTGATTCCATATGGCTTTAATACTGTAATGACTGTGATTCCATATGGCTTAATACTGTACTGACTGTGATTCCTATGGCTTAATACTGTAATGACTGTGATTCCATATGGCTTAATACTGTACTGACTGTGATTCCATATGGCTTAATACTGTGATGACTGTGATTCCATATGGCTTAATACTGTGATGACTGTGATTCCATATGGCTTGATACTGTGAAGTGATCTGCGCACAGTTGACTGTGTTAAGCAGCCTGGCATTGCAATGTAATGTAGACAGACCGACTCTCAGCAAACAGTGCGTTAAGCAGGCTAGTAGGAAAAGTGTTATGTAAAATCCTCTTCACTAAATATCATATCAACATAATCACCAAGTTCCCCTACAACCACGCCATTTTTCACCCTTTCTTCAGATCTGCAGAAGAAGCTGAGGAGTGCACTGCTGCCCCAAACCCAAACCTGCGGGACTGTCGGCTGTGATTGAAGAGATCTGGACGGGCAGTGGGAACCTCCAGGGTGATGATCTTTGTGCAAAACCCGCGCCACCTGTCGGGCTCTGTGCAGCTGGATGAACCCCCGACGCCAGCGTCAGTCCCCCAGCTGCGGGCGCTAAAGGGCGTCCCCTTTCACTGGCGCGGGGGCTCATCAGGAGCATGGCGGTAAGGACGGCAGTTGGAAATGAAATGTGTGCATAGTTTTATTTCTGGTAATGCAAAAAGACCTCATGTCCATCAGGCGCATGGCAATGAGGACAGCAGTTGGAAATGAAACTGGCACATAATTGGATGCCACTTAATAAAACTAGTCTGTTGTGTTCCAGATGATTTTTTTTTTAAGGATGAGCAAATAAATAAATAAGAAAAGAGTTGAAACAAATTTGCACAGAACTGTATTCCACAAAACGTCTGTCATACGTCATGAGCACAGGGAGAAGGAAATGAGTAAATGAAACTGGATGTTATTCCATTCCAGATGAGTTCTATGATCAGCAGTCGGTATAGAGATGAGAAAAGTGTTGAGGAAGCTAGCAGTGTGTGTGTGTGTGTGTGTGTGTGTGTGTGTGGTGTGTGTGTGTGCGTGCAATTCCAGCCCACTTTCTTTGTCAGGATTTGAATACTGTAATGACTGTGAGTCCATATGGCTTAATACTGTGATGACTATGATTCCATATGGCTTAATACTGTAATGACTATGATTCCATATGGCTTAATACTGTCGCTACATTAGAGCCACACCAGATTACCTCCAAATTTTGGGTTTTGGGTTTTTGGTGCATTGTGTGTCTTTTCATGGTCTTATCAAGAGCTCCAAACCTGGTGATGTGATGTTGCATAATAGCAGAGATAAAGCGAAAAAACACTTGTGGCACAGAGCAAGATTACCTATGTGTTTGGAGCAACAGCGGAACATCCGGCTTTAACCAACTGTGCTGAGAAAGAGGATATGTTAAGGAAAGGAAGGGAGGGTAGGCTACCTCTGTACACTTGGCTGATACTCTTCCCTGCTGTGAAATATGCTGGCAGCAGGAGAGCGAAAACGTCTGCCTTCCTCATTACACTGATTTATGGCCTGCTCTGCCATGTGGGAGGGGAGAGGCTAGGACCGTCAGATAAGATTTTTTGTAAATGTGTGTTTTTATGTTTTCTGTTGAATACTATTTGATGCTGCTAACAGCACTTATACATTACAACTTGAACTTGAACCATTGTGAGTTATGTGACTATAGAAGTACTCGTGTGACTTCTGCCATTGTTTAAAAACTTCAAGTGGGCATTTCTCAAATCTGCCATTTTGGAGATGAACCGGTGTGCCTCTGAAGTAGCGCTGTGATGACTGTGATTCCATATTGCTTAATACTGTAATTCCATATGGCTTAATACTGTAATGACTGTGATTCCATATGGCTTAATACTGTGAAGTGATCTGCGACACAGTTGACTGTGTTAAGGCAGCCTGGCATTGCAATGTAATGTAGACAGACTGACTTTCAGCAAACAGTGTGTTAAGCAGGCTAGTAGGAAAAGTGTTTTGTATAATCCTCTTCACTAAATATCATATCAACATGTGAACAAAAAATGAGGAAACTTGTTCAGTTCATGTGACAGACATGACCAGGGGATAAGAAAGGGGTTGGTGAGACTGTGGTATTGTTCTATGTGGTTTCAGTGGTTTGCTAGCGAACAAGAACTTACTTCATTTTTCTGCGCTGTCAAAAGAGATTTGATTGGTTTCAATTGGGTAAAACAGAAATTCAAAGTCAAGCATTTACCAAGTGTCTCTTTAGTATGGTTGCCTGAACAAACGTATGATAGTGCAGGCTGATGGGTAGAAACAATGAGAAAAATCTTAACTTTTGTGTTGATCAAGTAACAGGTGAATGTATATTCCAATAGTTCATTTGCACACAAAGAGATATATTCTGATACAGATGTGGTCTCATACACATGATTATATTTACAGGCAGTGTAAACCAATCAGCGTTTCATACTGACATGTGCATCAATCCAACTGCTATAAAATATTTAAGTAAAAAGAAAAAAAAAATAGAAGAAAGAAACCAGCACCTGGATAAACAAATCTGCACAGGTATGTACTGATACGAGAACATATTCTAGCGCAATCAAAACTTTTTCTAAATGTATGCATTCATTGATATCATATTCTTCAGTTATTTGCACCAATGTTTGACATTGGCACAAGGAGACAGGGAAGGGAAATAATCAAATACTGAGTCTGTTGTTGTGCATCCAATGTAGCAGTGTCTGACTTGACAGTCCTGCAAACGATCATGTAGATGGACGGTGTGACAGTGTCTGACATGACAGTCCTGCAAACGATGATGTAGATGGACGATGTAGCAGTGTCTGACATGACAGTCCTGCAAACGATGATGTAGATGGACGGTGTGGCAGTGTCTGACGTGACAGTCCTGCAAACGATCATGTAGATGGACGGTGTGGCAGTGTCTGACATGACAGTCCTGCAAACGATCATGTAGATGGATGGTGTGGCAGTGTCTGACATGACAGTCCTGCAAACGATCATGTAGATGGATGGTGTGACAGGAATGACACAGCATGAGCAGGAAGGGGTGATAGAGAAATTCCGGGCTGGCGACGTCAAGCTGCTGGTGTGCACCACGGTGGGTCAGGAGGGCATGGACATTCCGGACTGCAATCTGGTCATACGCTACAACCAGGTGGGCAACGAGGTGGCCACCGTGCAGACACGAGGTGAGCTTCATAACTGTCACAGCTGTGCAGTGGTTGAAGTCAGTTTTGTCTTTTGATGTCTCTGAGTGGCTTGTATTCAACTGAATATAGCATAAAGATGAAAATGAATCAAAGGAACTGCCAGCTGCTTTATAATGTAGGCTCTAACTCTTGATTTTAAACAATCCATTATGAAGGTGCGTTAATTGTTAATTTACTTATTATGAAAACAGTAACTACAGCTGCACCTCATGTCCTTGCCTATTTCTGTTTTGCTGTGTGGGGTGGTTAGAGCTAGCGTCCTTGATTTTCTGTTTCCAAACCAAAAGTAGCTTTTCTGTTGTGTTTTTTTCACTTCCACATGCCATGAATGGAATTTGTGAGAATGGTTGTACATTTAAAGATCACTGGAACCTTGGCATTGTGATCAACAGTATCATTGTCCGCCGTTCATGGCATCAGTGTTGTTGTTTTTTCTTTCTCAATATTAATGTAAATTGTAAAGAAATGTGTTTGTTAGCATAAGCTGTTTGCATGAGTTGTATGTTCCATAGATTAGGACACACAGATGCAATGACACCTATGCTTGGACACACACAGTCAAAGCATGCTGTGGTCTGTGCGCTGGATTAATTGCACAACATGTACTGGATGCTCTGATCTGTGTGGACACCGACACTGAATTAGACAGTAGATCATGTATAGACATTTGTATTCACCTGGTTATGGCCAAAACTTTCTTAGCCACATGTACAGCACTTCACAGTAAGAGACACCTTGGTCAGAAAATGATAGAATTTCCTTGGTCAGAAAATGATAGAATTTCAGTATGGTGTTAAAATTAATAGGCTACTTACTTGGTTACTTAGTTCCTCATGCTGAACTCATGTAGTGAATGTCCAAGGACATTGGATGCAAGCTGGGAAATGCTGAGAAATAGTCGTTTGACTGTCTCTTGATTGAAAAGATAGAAAAGGAGCGGTTACGTTTTCTTGGTTTAATTATACTGCACTTGCACCTGCAAACCATTGGTTTGGCTGCAGGATGTATGTTTCTAGTTGACTTGATTGGCGTGAGGTGAAATACTTTCATTTTCCCTCCTGATCCACACTGAATGCTTCCATCTTTCTCTTCTGCACTCCTCAAGGCACACTGCTGGTTGCAGCTGATTTCCCATACATCTTTGACGTTCTGTATTGTCAATTGTTATCTGTTGATGTGTGTGTATCATTGGGCTGTGTTTAAAGGGATTTGATGTGTTTGGGAACATCAGCTGGCACGGAAGCAAGATGTCATCTTCAAATATTATCACTCCACAGTCTGTTGTCTGTATCTGTTGCGCACCCATTGTGCTCTCCTCCACGCAGTGTACTGGGCTGCCGGCCTGACTCACATTATATCCTGCAAGCTCGCACAATGCAGAATGTACGGCAGTAATTTCTTCAACCATCAAAGAAACAGACAAACCATACTGCTGTGATAATTGGCTGCTGCAAGATATCTAGTCTGTTAGTTACTTATCCTCCATTTTCATTGCTGCCTCTCTGAATGACAGAAGAAAAAAAAAACTTTTTTTTTTGTGGGGAAACCGTTTTATCCTCCTTTCAAATGTCTGTGCACAACCTAGTTCCTTTCATTGATTTTTCATACAGAAAGACGCCTTCTCTTTATTTTGTTGTTGTTGTTACTGTTCTTTTGGTGTCAGTGATAGGACGCTCAAGCCAGAACTAATGATATATGTTACTGATGTTGACTTTCAGCTCTCCAGTTGTGCCAGAATTCATCATCATCATCATCCAATGTTTTGGCCAACTTGTTGCTTTGTGTTGAAGCAAGTTCTTCTTCCGTTCATGGGCAGAAACGGGTTTGACAGGTCTTGCAAAGGACAATAGATTATTAATAACATGAGCATTCTGTGCCAAACAGAAAATGGATGATGGCTCAGCATCACCTTTCCATCCACTTAACAACAATTTTTCCATGTATGCACTCGTTTTTCTTGTTCAGTACCAATATAGATGTCACAAACTGTGGTCTTTAGACAGAGGGTGAAATAGAGATGCGTAGATTTTAGGGTATTTTCGTTTCTCAGGTTCTACATAAACTATCATTATAAAATTTGGCACAGGGGCAGAACATGTCAAAAGTTTTGCACATGCCAAGTTTTATGTATCTAGCTTATGTGGAAACAAGGTTATTACACATTCTCATCCGAACAACAGTAGTGTACATTCGCCCTTCATATCTCAAGAAAACAGAATTTCTCAGAAGTTTCAGATGTACAGTGTTTTATTCCAATGATCAAAGAGCGCAACTATCACAAAAGTTATTATCTGAACTTGAAAATCTATTCTCACCACTCATTCAAAAAAGGCGAATTTTTTTCTCTTCGGTTTGGTGACATATCATCATATGCAGCTTGAAAACCATTTGAGATACAATGTTCTTGTGGTTGTAGTTGCACTCAGAAGCCATTTTTACATAAGTATGCAAACTTTGGTGTGAATATATTGATTGGAAGTGTGTCAAAAGCTGGGCGAGAAAACGTGCGTCCTTGAAAAATAAATGTTTTGAGAAAATCGAGTTTGAATTTTGATCTTGTGTTTTCTGATGGTCCAAGACATCAACAAGGTAAGATTTTATACAAAATATCTTTTTTACAATGTGTGTTCACAGGATATGAGGTAATATAAAAAAAAAAAAAAGGAAAGAAGTGATATTTTTGGTCTTTAGAACCGTCCTGCGCCCCATAAACCTCTCCTTCCCGTTCTCGCTGTTCCTGTCGTTCTTGACTACGAATTGTGTCAATGGTTTGCCTTCTCTTCTTTTCTCTGATGGAGGTTTTTCTGGTTGCTGACTTGACCCTGGAGACATCTTCTTTCTCTGCATATTCCACTGCAGTCTCTGATGCCCTCAGTTCAAGCTCCAGAATAACATCCAGCAAAGCAGAGGAGCCCTTATTGAATTTTTGAACCGCAACTGCCTAGGCTGAAAATGTAATAGTTCCCTCAGAAAAGGGTGTGTGTGTGTGTGTTGTGGGACCGAGTCCCTGAATGTACACACCTGCACATGTATTCTCTCTCTCTCTCTCTCTCTCTCTCTCTCTCTCTCTCTCTCTCTCTCTCTCTCTCTCTACTGGAATAAAATGTCATTCTCTCTCTCTCCCTCTCTCCTGCAAAATGAAAAGAAAAAAAAAAGAAGAAAAGACAGCCAGGAATAAAAAAAAAAAAGAAAAACCCAACTCGCGGATTCATTGCATGAAGGGCAGTGCAGTTTGGAAATGATCGCCTGCAGTTGCCCGATGTTTGCGATCACGTTCATGTCGGTCGACCCAGTCACATCTTTTTCCTCCTCCACCCCCCCCCCCCCCCCCCCCCCTTTCTCTGCCTTTGAAGTCTCCGTGTCCGAATCACTCGACTCCTCGTATTTTCTTTTCCGGCTGCTAAAATACTTCATCTTTCGGACTGAAGCACTACACTGGCACTTGAAGGCACCGTTTTTGATGTTGATGGCATGGGTGATGGGGATCTTTGTCGAGATGTGGATGGAACTGGACTCGACGATCGTGTTTCGCTGGCACGTGGTCTCCTTTGTCACTGGTTTACTGCCTTTTGTGCGGTTTTCTTCACCCTTTTCCGTTTCCCAAACTTGTGGAGAGTCCGAAATTTTGCTTTCCTTGGACCAGGCATTCGATCGCTCCGATTTATCGCTCACAAAATAAAAAATGCAACGTCGGACGAACGCAGAGCAGACCTTGCAGCAGACGACGGCTTGTTTATGGTTGGTTGCAGCCAATGGTTAGTCTCAGATAGGTCACATGACTAAGCATCTGGGGCAACCGGAACTTGGCCGGAATGCAGTGAGAGCCAATGAAAAGCTCATACTAATATCAGCCAATCAATGCAGCGAGATTGGCAGCTCAGTGACCTTCTTTGCTGCGGTACTACGCTCACTGTATAGGAATTTTCCACTGATAAACAACACCAAGGTCAAGGTCGTGTGTTCCCTCCAGTTTAGTAGGTCACAAGCCTACCTTCATGGCCTGATAGTGGCGGTGTGCGCGTTTGAAAGTAGGCAGTTTTTCGACTTCTTTTTCGATTTTCTCGCACCCCACTCAACAAAAACACATTTAATCACACATTTTGAACAATCTTTCAAGCAAAACAGACTCATACATGGTTTCTTGATGCTTTATTTTGCAAATCAACAATAATCACAAAACACATTTTTTAGTGATTTTTTGGTAAAAATCCACGCCTAGCGCCACCTTAATTTGAGAAAGGTCTGGGTGCAGCTTTACCTCTTGACAGCTCTTTTATACTGTTCTTTGTGGCGCCAGCTTTAGCCTACATGCTTCCAAATGCCCCACTCCCACATTGACCAGTTCCATCTTCCCCTCCCCTCCCTTCCCCCTCACCAACTGTGAAAATAAATTGCGTTTAAATACACCACTGATGACTGGATGAATTTTGTGACCAGGTCGCAGTCGGAAAAACGGTGGTGTGTCGGTGCTTCTGGCCATGCCGGAGGTGATCAGGAAAGAGCGTATCAACAAGAGACGTGTGGAAATCATGAACCAGGCCATTGAGATGGTCAACAGCATGCGCGCCAAGGAAGTCACCAACAAAGTCACGAAGGTACTGTGGCTCACAAAGCTGTTTAAGCATAGCATCCTCAAGGCAAGCAGAGAGAAGGTATCAGCGTATGTGTTTCACCTTTCAAGTTTAATAAAAGTTTCTATATATACAACCGCACAGGGACATACAAATTAGTCACAAACTGAAAAAAAAAAAGGGGATGGGGGAAGGGCTTTTTATGTATTCTAGACTAGCCTCTCTACTTCCTTCATCCTTCCCTCCCACTCATCTTCCACCCCCACCCCATTCTGTTTCCTTCTCCCCTTTGCCTTATACACGTTTGATACCTTCAAAGGGGAAAAATAGTGTCGGGTCCCAGGATTGAACCAGCTAAGAACCTTCTGATCTTCAGCTTGATAATGCTTTCCCAGCAGAGCATCAAGGTGACCCAACAAAAATGCAACATCTTTGGTAGGGCTTAGTGACAACTTGGCTTTGCCAGATCCATGTAGAGCACTGCCATTAGGACTGCAATGAAAGTTGGGTGTGGGAGTTAACGGGACTCTCAGGTTGAACAGTTAAAGTATGATATTGTTGAGATAGTATGGAAGATGACGTGGCCAAAGGGAGAAGAAAGGGAAGCACACATACACACACCATACACACATGCGTATATTCCTGTACATACCGTGATGTGTAACTATTATTCCCATGAAAATACTGGCTCAACCATTTGTCGATTCAAGAGCCTTGACCTTAGATCTTGTCATTAGAGTGAATACCATCCTGATGTTTTCTTTGCATATGTACTGAATGAATGCAGTCATGATGGGTGCCTTTGTGTTTGTTGTTCTGTAGGCACAGAAACTGGCCATGGACAAAGATGAAATGAAGAAAATTGCCAGCAGGAAAGCCCAAAACTCCCAAAAGAAGCAGGGAAGCTTCACTCTGGAATGTGCCAAATGCAGAAAAGTTCGCGTGCCAGGGTCTTCCATTCGCACCATCAACAACTCCCACCACGTGATCATTGGGAACCACCTTCTGGAACGGGGGGACGTGAGCATCAAGATCAAGGGGGAGCCCATACAGCTTGGAAACGTACAGTTTACTGGAGAGCTCATCTGCAACAGGTGCCCTGTCATGAAACAGAACCACCTTGGCACTGGTCTTAAGTATCAGGAGGTAAGACTTGGAATCTATTACCATTAAGATATCTGCTTGAATTTTTTAGCTTATTGATGTTGGTGGTGGTGGTGATGATTTTTTTTTTTTTTTTAAGGATTTTTCAAATTTGAAAAAGTGCCGATAGTCTTGGAACGTATTTGAAAAGACAAAGTTAACAGTTCATACTGTCTTTTCTTTGAAGAGTGAAAAGTCGTGATAGCTGCCTTTTTTTGTCTTGTGCAGTACCTGTGAGTCATCAGAAATGTTTAGTGGTTTGTTTGTTTGTTTAGTCTTTTAAGTCACATGGCTAAAATGATCAGAGAAACTGGCTGATTTAGAATTTCATAACCGAGTTTCTCATCCACTACTCATTCCATGCAAATGGTAGGGTTTCTTTCAATCTTCACATCTTTTTCAAAGACCTAACAAGATAAAACAAAGAAATTTAGACTTAGCTGAACAAGTTTTGAACAGAGGGTAAGAGGTGCAAGTACAGGGAGTATAGCATTAGAACTTGATGAAGTTATAGAAGTATTTTGTTGCAACGTAGCAGAAATGGGTCTTTTTTGTTATTTCCTTTTCAAATAAGTTTGAAGATTGTCATTGACAAAGACCACATTACTCGCACACCGTCCTTTTCAGTAACCTGGCATTTGTTTAGGCGGATGAGTATGAGAAAAAGGAATTTTCTTTCTAAACGTAGGATGGAAAGCAAAGTCATAAGGCACTTGGCCTTGAAGAGAGCTCAGAGAAGACCCCTGAGTATGCAAGAAAGGGCAGGGAAGACTGAAGTGTACTCTGAATGTGTCCAGATTCACACTTATTTGGGGAGCTCAGTCCTTCAGAAGTTAGGGAAGGTAACTCTCATGGCATATAAAAAAAAAGTTCCTTTCCAGTGCAGCCATACCAAGACTGGGCAAGTGCATACTGTAAAGTTGGGTAAGTTGGGAAAATGTTCAGGGCAGAAAAAAAAAAAGAAAGAAAATAAACAGAACCGTGTTGAAATGATGAAAGGGTTGGGGAGGTAGAATAGGGGAAAGAGGAATTACTCTGGCTTCAGGATCTGTGTACCAGGCAACCCCAAAAATGTTCAGCAGTGGCAAAAAGACAGTAGCAACAACACCAACAACAGGAGATGAGGAACTATTCCTAGTCTTAGGAATTTCACAAACAAGCATACCAGATGTTTGACTCCCCCCACTCATGGCACTTAACTGGCATTTGCGCAGGCTGAATTCCTAACTGTGAAGGCGATGAGCTGGTTAGTGCTGGACGACAGGCAGATGGTGGTGAAGTGCGGCAAATGGAAGTGGAAGGACATCCCTTACGACATCCCTGAACTGACATCGCAGGACATGAGCGTCCACCTGGGACTGCCGCCGGATAACGAAGATGGAGAAGGAACAGTGGGGGGCACCCTGGACTGAAACACTGGCTTAAAGCTGTTTTGCTTTTCCTGGCGGTTCTGTGCTACACAGCGTTGCTTTGTATTGTACCCTGCTGCTTTGTGCTGTCCTGAACAGGCCATTGTTTTCGTTTCTTTTCTTGTTGATGCTTTTTCCTCCTCTGGAATTTGAACTTGAAATTTTGATTGCTGCCCCATAAATTCCCAGAGAGTGACTTCTTTTTCTTCTTTTTTTTTTGCAAGCAATGTCTGTGCCGATGTGGGATATTTGTACAGTGTGTGTATAGTTTTGTTCAAATAACTCAAACTGTCTAAAGATATGTGGAGGAGAGGGTTTTAGCATCGATTAGGGACCTTGCAGGTGTTTGTGGTTGCATGGTACATGACACGAAATGTGTTGGAAGTCAAGTCAGATTAGTTGCAAACCTGAATTGCAAGAATGTGATGAACATCTCCATTACATCTCCGATGACGCTTTTTCACCTTAATTTAAATGCTTATCTGAATGGAATTTTGTGTGCTCATTTATATTGTTTAGTGTGGTGGAAGGAGAGGGATGGGTACCAGCATCATGAGAGTTATGCCCTTGATACCTGCAACAGTTCACTGCCCTAGGGTCATTAGGCTATGGGACTCCAAAAATAAAAAAAAAAACCCATCTGAACTTTAAATTGATCTGTGCATGAATTTCATGAACAGGATTTAGGCACAACCTTCATGTCGTGTGATGCTAGCAACTTTTTCAATCATCTGTAAATGAAGTACAACTTTGATTATAACCCACTCTCGTCATGTCAGAGCTTTAACTTAATTTTTCCATCATGCTTATGTCAGATTTTATCTGTTTCTGCAAGTAATTCTTAATTATAATTATCTGAGACCGTTATCAGCAAAACAACACTCAATATGACATATGGATCAATCTAATGAGCCATGTATTCAGAATACTTTCATTTGTGGTGAGATTTTCCCTTTTCACCCCTGTTATCGTTACATCATGATCTCTGTGTGATTGGTGTGATTTGATGAGACTCCTCTTTTTCCCTCTCAGTCACGTGCCTGGTCGTCAGCCCAACTTCTGTCTCCTCATGGGTGTGACCACTCAAGCAAGGGTGAACACTCTCATCCAGTTTTGGGAGTTGTCTGTGTACATAATTGACGATCTGGGCACACATGGACAGCACTACAGACAGATCAACAAAGTCAGAAACAATTTTGTCTTCATCCTTGCACAGTTGTTTTTAATAATGGAAAATAATGGAAGGTGATTCCCTAAAATAAATGGGATATTAATCTAGAGAAGAAGGTAGGAATATTTCTTTTGTAGTGTACACTTCTTTTTTTTCCCATTCGTTTTGTTTTATACTTAATGCAATATGGTGCATACAATTATCATGATTTTTTTTCTTCTTTTTGAAAAGCCCATGTACACTTCCCCAGTAGTAATGTCTTCAAAATTCCAATCAGTTGAGCTTATGTAATTAACAAGTCATTTTCAGCAGTAGTTGCATAAGATTTTTAGACTTGTGTGTATAGTTTTTGTTGGTTTTAAGTTTACTTTGTAAACTTGCTTCATTGGAATAAAAACGGAATCTGAACATGTCTTTTGTTTTATTATTGTTGCTTTCATTTACACACAGACACACACACACACACATGAACACAGACACACGCACACACACACACACACACACACACACACACACACACATTTGTGCAAATGTGTGTGTGTGTGTGTGTGTGTGTGTGTGTGTGTGTGTGTGTGTGTGTGTGTGTGTGTGTGCATGTGAGTACAATTGCAAGGAAATAGCAAAATTGAACATAGCAGGGGTGATAGTCCTTACATCTTTAGATACGAATATTTCACTCATGATATATCATAATGTTACATATCGATGTGCTGAGGAAGAAAAATGAACAAACTATATACATTGTGTACACAAACTTTCATGCATGTGTGCAACACACACATGCGCACGCACCACACACACACACACACACACACACACACACACACACACACACACACACACACACACACATTCACATTTACAAGGCTGGAGCTGTTGTTGATGAAACTTTTTACTGAGTCTAAAGAGAGAATTCTCATTTAATACCAGTCTCATTACTATAAGTCATTACTATAATGACTGAAGAATTGTTAGCCTGCACTTGTTTTCTCGCACTACTTAATTGTTCAGCATTTTAATACCAGTCTCAAACAGAAATAGAATTGTCACTGTTTTGTTTGAAATGAGTGAAAACAGACAGTAGTAAATAATGAATGATCACCTGCCATGGAACAGTGGAGAACCTTGTAGGCTGTTGGCTGAAAGTTAATGTGCTTGTCCCACCTGTGGCACTGATGTGTAAGATTTTTATTTGCCCTAGCCAGCCACTGCTCTGTGCTATTTGCCCTAGCCAGCCACTACCAAGAGTTCTGTGCTATTTGTCCTAGCCAGCCACTAACCAGAGCTCTGTGCTATTTGCCCTAGCCAGCCACTACCCAGAGTTCTGTTCTATTTGTCCTAGCCAGCCACTACCCAGAGCTCTGTGCTATTTGCCCTAGCCAGCCACTACCCAGAGCTCTGTGCTATTTGCCCTAGCCAGCCACTACCCTGAGCTCTGTGCTATTTTCCCCTAGCCAGCCACTATCCAGAGCTGAGTGTGCTACTTGCCCTAGCCAGCCACTACCCTGAGCTCTGTGCTATTTGCCCTAGCCGGCCACTACCCAGAGCTCTGTGCTATTTGCCCTAGCCAGCCACTACCCAGAGCTCTGTTCTATTTGCCCTAGCCAGCCACTACCCAGAGCTCTGTGCTATTTTCCCTAGCCAGCCACTATCCACAGCTGAGTGTGATATTTGCCCTAGCCAGCCACTACCCAGAGCTCTGTGCTATTTGCCCTAGCCAGCCACTATCCAGAGCTGAGTGTGCTATTTGCCCTAGCCAGCCACTATCCAGAGCTGAGTGTGCTATTTGCCATAGCCAACCACTATCCAGAGCTGAGCGTGCTATTTGCCCTAGCCAGCCACTATCCAGAGCTGAGTGTGCTATTTCCCCTAGCCAGCCACTACCCAGAGCTCTGTGCTATTTTCCCTAGCCAGCCACTATCCAGAGCTGAGCGTGCTATTTGCCCTAGCCAGCCACTACCCAGAGCTGAGTGTGCTATTTGCCCTAGCCAGGTGCTACCCAGAGCTCTGTGCTATTTTCCCTAGCCAGCCACTATCCAGAGCTGAGTGTGCTATGAGCTCAAATAGGAAACTGGAACCACAAAGTCGAGCTTCATCCATTTAGTGGATGAGTGTCTGACATTGTTGTTCAAATTTCTTGATGAACACAGCAAGTGTCTGTATCTCTCATGCCTGGTTGATGCCAAATATAGGAGGCTTAAGTTGCAACCCTATCATATAGTCTCGGCCCAGAATGGAACTCTATAGCATCATCTATATCATCCTCAACTTCACTGACAATCATAGAAAGAAAAAAGTCCATTTCTGTAGCACATTAGACACTGCTTACATGTCATTGTGATGTCTGCTTCAGTTTCCTCTCCATGCTCTTCTGTGCCCGTGGTGGGCTGATGACAAAGGAAGTCGCCTGTACTGATGTTACTGGAACTGTCGGTGGATGGCTGAAGTGGCACCGTCCAGAGGAGCACCCTCACTCTCATTAGCTCTGCAACACAGCAACCGTTGTCATCAGGGAGGAAGGGAGGGGGGTGCTGATGGGTAGTGTCCTGTTTAGGATGGATCAGACAGGCATCCCTGAACACCTGATGTCTGACTCTTGCTCACGCAACGTCGTCAACCAACCAGTCAAGACAAAACAAAAGAGATTTCCCCCTTATATTTAACAACTAAACTTTTTACATTATATACATACAAATTCTTCCTACATTGTTTCCCCTCCGGGGGTTGCGACCTTGCCGTGGTCGGAGGGCTTGCGCGGTCCAGTGATCCCTTAGGCTTTGCTGGCGGGGGCATCAATACTTGGAGATAGGCTGGTTTTTTCCAACTGCTTCTAGGCCTGTGAAGTTGAGATGCTGCCTGGCCTAAGCGTTACGTGGTAAGAAGTTGATGCCCCTGGTAGGGCTTCCCATGTCAGATAGGCTAAGGGTGAGGATCCTGACTAAGAGTAACCCGCCTTTTTCCTTTTCTTCTTTTCTGCCTTTCTTGTTTGGCCCTTTTCTATCATCGTCTCCCCTTCAAGTCTTCTTTTCCACACTCCTTTTCTCTCTGTGGTCTCCTTAAGATCCGCCGCGTTTGCCGTGCGGTGCGACCTGTGTCGGAGGGGAATGAGATCCTGGTGATTGAGAGGGCCAGCACTCTCAACACATCACTTTGGCTCGGACCTCTCCTAGACAGGGAGTACACTTTGGCCCGGGTGTACTAATCGGCTCCCCTTCTTGGGGCTGGGTCAAGACAGGCAGTTCCCCTGCTGGCCAAGTGAACCCCTGCAGTGCTCAGCTCTCTGTCCCCGGGAGTTGAGCATGATCAGGGGGGATAGGGTTGGTAGTTTCTGTTTGTCGTATATCTCTCCCGAAGCCTGGAAGGGGTCAAGACATTGGTTTCTTGGCCCTGGCCCCTTAGTTGGACTCCAAGATGGTGGGAAAGGGGGGGATGAATCACAAAAAAATAAATATGGTTTTTTCAAAAAACTTTCCCCCCCAAACGGAAGGGGAAAGGAAACTCCCCTGTTTCGGGGGATTTCCTTTTTGACAGCTTTTTCGGATACGGAAGTACGACAGGGACAGGTTTCGGGTTTTCCTGGTCGTGAGGGAAAGGGGGACGGAGCAGGAAAGACCCCTTTCAGCTCTGACCCCTTTTGCTATCCAAAGGGTTTTCAAGGTTTAGCGGTGACCTCAACCCATAAAAAGGTTTTGGAAATGGTCATTCCTAATTAAAAGTGATCAAAGAACAGTCTGAACGCAAAAAGGAACAAAACTAGGGGACGGGGAGTAAAGGTGACCCCCCATAAACATTTGAATTCATGAAAGGTGTGTTTCCCTGTCAGATTTAAAGGGGGTTGTCTCAGAGGCAGAAATTAAGACGGAACTGGCGCCAGGGTGGAGGGAGGGCGCGGGGTGACTGTAAAAAGGGGTGCAGAAAGGTGGCCACCAACCCCCTTTTCTGACATTCTGCCCCCCTTTTGGCTGCCCCCGGTCTCAAAGTCGGCTCCTGAATGTCCGGTTCGTTATAGTTCCGCCCCCCGGTTGGGTGCTTCGGGGCCAGAAGTTTGGCCATTCAGGGCCGCTTTTCAGGGCAAGGGGTATGCGGTGTTTGCTGAAGGCAACCATGAGGGGCCGTGTCAAGACCCGGAAAATTTGTGCAACGCGGGGCGACCACCCCTCCCTTACGAAACTGTCCTCTTTGGATTCAAGAACCGCAATCCAACGCACAAAAAAAAGAAGATCTCTTTTTTTAAAACCCCGAAACGGGTTGGGGGCATCAGACGCCGACAGTTCTTCCTATGCTTCGGCTGTAAAAAAGTTCCCAAGTCCCTCTCGGTCAGTTGTGCCAACTGATAAATTCATGTTTTCGAAGACTTGAAGGAAGGAGTGTCGTTCTGGTGGGGGCGGTCCCACACCCCAAACCCCCAAAGTGAACCCCCTTGGAGGAAAAAAACCCACCCCCCCCAGATGCCCAGCAGTCTACAAATCTGCTGCGGGCAGATTAAAAAACCGAAAACCCCTACCCGAATCCTCAGTCGTCCCCGTCGGGCAAGGGGTTCAACCGGTGGGATGGGGGAGTGAAAAAAAAACTCCACCGTCTCCCAAATCCAGACCTTCTTCCCCTTTTGGGGCGTCTCCAGCAGGTTGAAGCCCCAAGCCCAGTGAAACAAACCAATAAAATTACACCCTTAACCCGCAGATTTTGATGGGAGATGACCTGTCTCCCCTTTTTTTTTCGCCCCTGCACTGGTAGTACAATATTCCATTGGAAATATCCGGGACAAAATTAAATTCAGGAGCGGCCTTGGTCAATCTAAAAAAACCTTTCCCCGTCGTGGTCTTCAGGAAATCAAATTAAAACCGGAAATTTTACTCTTTGGTTTTTAATATTCTTTCAAAACCTGAAACATCCACGTTGGGACTGTCGGGGGGTGTTCCCCCTTCCCTACCAAAACTTTTTTGTTTGTTGTCCTTTGTCTACCCCCCTTCGGGCTGTAGCTGCGAGAGTCATCTCCACAAGACTGTCAATTGTTCCCCTTTTTCCCCACCTTTGTCCCCGTTTGTCGTCAGGGCCTTTTCATCTGATAAGAAACTTCCCGACCCCTTTTTTGTGTTGGGTGATTTAACGGCACAATCCCTTTGGGGGGTGTCAGTTGTCTCCCGAGGTCTGCAATTGGGTGTCCTTTCGGATTTTGATTTGTGTTGTCTGAACGAGGATTGCAAAATTAAAAATCCCCTCTTCCACAGGTTCCTTTCGTGTTTAGATTTTTCGGTTTTTGACCCCTCGCTGGCCTGGCTATGGTTTGGTCTGCCCTGGTCTGACGAAGTGCCTTTTCCCTGTCCTTCTAAACCCGTAATAACTGAAAACCCTCTCTGTCTCTCAAAAATCTAAAATTATAAGAAAGAAACGGTCTATTTGCAGCCAAATATTTCTACACATTCCAGGACAGATTTCCCTTTAGATCCGGGCCGCAAATCATGACTAAAACCATGATAAGTGGCTAAAGCTTTTTTCCCGGTCTTCTGATAAACTTCAAAAGCCCAAAAAAACCCCGTTTGTTTAGCTGCCAACAAATTTCCAAAATTTGAAAACGGGCTCAGCGGGTTTACCAACGCCTTCGGGGGCCCCAATGCTCGGCCCTCAAACCCGGCTAAATCAAGACCCTTTTTAAAAATCAGTAAACGCGCCGGAGAAGCTTCTGTCCAGGCTACATCAAAAACTTTTCCAAAAAAAAATTTGGAAATCATTTAAAAAAATCAAAGGGAAAAACACCTGCCACTGTGAACCATCCGTTTTCGGTTTTTTAAAAAAGAAAAAAGCAGTTGCCAATCTGCTTGCTTCAACCCTTAAAAAGTTCCTCCCTTCTAATAAACAGCCCTTTTGTCAAAAACAAAGCCCCAAAAAAAAATCACCCGCAAATTTTCGTCCCACAAAAATGAAACTACAATCTTCCTTTTTCCCTTAAACGGCTGAAATCTGCCTTACTTTCTTGCAGCGATTCCTCTCCAGGGATAGATGAAATCCATTTTCAACTGTTAAACACTTCCGCAAGAAGGTTTAAATACGCTACAGTATATAACCCTGTGTGGACTAAGGTTTCTTTCCCCCATTTGGCGGAAAGCCTCATTATTCCAATTCCCAAAACCCGGAAAAGATTTTCAATCCATCCAACTACGTCCCCTAGCTTTGACCACTGTGTTTGTAAAATTGATGGAGAAAATGGTCAATCAGGCTCATGTGGAATCGAAACCGATGGCCTTTTGGCGAAAGCAGTGTGGTTTTTCCCCAAAAACGGATTTCAGTTGACCATTTGTTTGTCTGAAACTCCCTTCGGAAATCCTTTTTTTAACAGACAGATGCAGTGGCAATTTTCTTCGACTTGGGAAAGGCCACGATAAACCTGGAAATGGGGTACTTCATGATTCCATGATCTGGGGTTTTTTGGGGCATCTTTGTTTTCATTCAAAATTTTTTTGGGAGAACGACAGTTTCAGGGCCGGGTTGGCACCACTCCTTTTGTTCATGAGCAGGGTTGGGGGTTCCCAGGGGAGCTACTGTCTCCCGCCCTCTTTAGTATTAAAATCAACAACATTTTGAAAACGTTCGAAAGGGGTTTAGATGTCATTTTTTGTGGATGATTTTTGCTCTCTACGCAACGGAAGCCCGTACCCCGGGTCCAGCGCAGGCTCCAGCCCCCCCCCCCCCCCCCCCTTTTTTAAAAAACCGGTTTCATAAAACGGTTTTTTTTTCCAGACTGAATTCAATTTTGGGAAATTTTTTTTTTCCCTTCCCCTTTTTAAAGAAACCAAATTCGGGAGTTATTTTTGACCAGAAACTTTAAATTTCTCAGCCTATTAAAAAACCCCAAAACTGTTGCCAAAAGACTGAATTTTGGGGTTGTAGCGCACACCGACGGGGGGCTGTAAAAAAACTTTTTTGCACCCTACAGAGCCCTGGGCCCTTCCCAACTGGACTAGGTTGTGCTGTGTAGGGTCCGCAAGATGTCTTACTCAAAATCTTTTGGGCCTTCCACCCTCAAAGGGGTTCGTCTTTTTGGAGTGTTTCCCTACCACCCCCGTGAAAACCGTACCAGAGGCGGGGAAACCTTATTGTCCACCGCGGCTGAAAATGTCTTTTTAAATTATTATATCCGACTGTTCTCGAACCGCGATCCTGCCTATAAATGCTTTGACCCTCCCCTTCCCCAAATAGTTTGAAAACAACCCCAAATGTATCCGCCGTTTGGTCTTGTATGCAGCCTATGGGGTGCGGTTTTGCCTAGGATTGTTCCGATTTTTCCCAAATTTTTTTCCCCCGGGTAACCCCATCCTGAAAAAAATTTTCACTAGGGTTCCCAAGTCTGAAAGGAGGGCCGGCAGCCTACTGCCCGGGCTCCTTTTTAAATTTTTTGGAACATATTCATTCGATGCTTCTGTCTTTCTGCGAAATTACCGCTTGGTTTTGTTTGAAGAATCCGCTTTTCAAGAGGCACTTTCTGGTTCTGTCGGATTGCTGTCAGCTTTTGGGGGCCTAGCGGCCGCAACCTTAGCATCCAGAACTTTTACTTTTTTTTTAACTTTTTGCAAGTTTAAGGCGGCGGTTTTTAAAAATTACTTTGCGGGTTCCTGGTCATTTGATCGGTGGGAAAAGAAATGGTTGATCTTTAGCCAAGAACGCCCCAAAAGAGAAACTGTCCCAAAACTTATATCCCCCGCCAGATGTGAAACCCAAAATTAAAAGATTATGGAGAACCTCGGGGAGGAGGTTTGGAACACCAGACGAATAAAAAACTCTTTCAGATCCGTCCAAAACCTTAAGGGTTCCCCCCCACACGTGGGAGGTGTAAAGAGGGAAAGGTTCTGGCCGGCGCCACCGGCCATTGTATTTTTCCCATGCTTACCCTTTTAAGAGTGAAGAAGTCCTGGTGCTTCCATGCATGCGCCATCACAGTGAAAAAATGTTCTTTTAGAGTGTTGGGACTTGCCGATGTGGACAAAAAATTTTAAAAGGGGGTCATGAAGATCCTGTTCAGGGGGTGTCCCCCCTGATGTGTCCTTGGTTTTTTGGGGGATTAAATTTTTTATCTATTTTAAGATTTTAAACGGCAGAAAGATTTTTAACAAAGTTTTTGGTCTTTGAGAAGAGGTATTTAAAGAATTGGGAAAGTTGGGTTTTTATTTTTTCCCTCCATTTTCCAAAAAACAAAATTTTTTTTTTTTTTTTCTTCCCAAGGGTTTCACCATTTAAAAGACCAAAACCAACAAAACCCCACCCCACCCACACAAAAAACACACACACCACACCACAAAAACCCACACAACCACCACCAAAACCCACACACAAAAATTTAATTTCCAAAACAAATTTTCCGTCCTCGCGACCTTTACGGTTTTTTCTCTGTTTCAAGTCTCTGTGCCTCTCGTCAACTTAAAAAATGAAAAAATGTGCCTGTGCCCTTCTTGCCGGTGCCAGAACTAAAAAATGAACAGCCGAGTATGGGACCATTGGTGGCCAGAAAAAACCCCTAAATTAAGCCACTAGGGAAAACTGGGAGGGGGGGGGGGGGGGTGTTGGGGAAAGATTATGAATAAAAAATTAACAAAAGTTTTTTTTTTCTCTGGTGGGAAACAACTCAAAAACATTTTTCGGTGATATGATTCGCCAGGTTGTCCAGGGACATAAAAAAGAATAACAACACAAGACTCCCCCTTTTCGTGCCCTAAACCTGTGCTACAGACCCTTTAAATTTCTGTGGGGGTGAAACCCCCCCGGCAGTGCCCACTGGGCTCGCTTTGGCAGGTGCCCCCAACAGAGCAGTCCGTGTGGGTAGGGGGGTGACTAAACCCCCCCCAACCCTGACCCCCCAGTGTTAGGCCCAAGCCCCGGCAGTCCGTGTGGGTAGGGGAGTGACCCCAAACCAGCCCCCCAACCCCGACCCACAGTGTTAGGCCAAAAAGGGGCATCCGTGTAGGGGGGGGATGACAAAAACCGCCCCAACCCTGTACCCACGTGTTAGGCCAAGCCAAACATCTGTTTAGGGTAGGGGGTGACTAAACCCGCCCCAACCCGTACCACGGTTAGGCCCAACAACTCTGACAAAAGGCAATCTCAGGATGGGGGTAACAGACTGCAGAGGACTTTCAAACCCAAACCCCGAGCGCAAACCCGCTGAACGTATTTGAAAAATCCATACGAGGGCGTTGCCCCCAGGAAAACTAGACGGTGCGGCCCGGCCCCGTGCTTCTGAGGGTTTACCCTCAGCATCTTGAGGTCCCCCCCCCTCCATCCTGTTCTGTAGAACCGGGAAAAGGGTGATTGGCCCCACAATGCCCGCAAGGGTAAATACCCCATCACTACTGTGCCCCGGAACGCGAAGGTAGACCAACAACAAAACTAGCTGGAACAGTTTGCATTGAAATAATCAGCTGCGCTGTACAGGGGGAAAACCACCTTTGAGAAGGGGAAAAGCTTCAAGATCGGGAGGGCCCGGTTTCCCCCGAGATTGGCAGAAAATAAAAAAGGGAACAATAACCGCGGTCTGAAAAAAGCTTAAAAACTAAGAAACCCCTTTCTATAGGAGAATGGAGGATTCAAAATCGGGGGGACAACAGTGACGCCCTAGGGTATCGTCAGTACTGGCTAGGGCAAACAGTTTTTCACTTGACCATTAAATCCCCAAAAAACAGCTTCATCATCACGGTAGAATTCAACAGCCCGTTTCCAGCTGGGAAAACAAAACCCCTTTATAACTCAACGGGAAAAAATAGTATGGGGGAAAAAACAAAATATTTTTCTGTCGCAACCCCACAAACCCACCCCCCTTTTACTCAGCCACGGGCACGTAAAAATTTACTCGGGGAACATCCTAGAAAATTAAGAACGTTGGGCCAATTTCCCGTGCCCCTCCCCCCACCTTCGGATGAACATGGCGTATGGCCCCGGCCGGAAGGGACCCTTGCTGGGGTTGTCCCACTCCGGGAACCGGGCCCAAAAACCCCATACAAACACAGGGCAAACCCCCCAACCAAACCACCCACTGGGGCGAGACCGGGCACTAAATAAAAACCCTAGGACAAGGACAGCAGACCCAGGCCTAACAACTGCGAAAACACTTTGCAAAAAGTAGAAGCCTGACCCAGCCGCAACCCTCATTGAGCGGCGACAGCCCGATACCCAGGTGTCCGCGTGCCACTCCGAACAGAGCTGTTAGCTAGAGCGGAAGCAGACATCAGGGCAGCAGACTGGGCGTCCCTTTACCCTTTTGGCATCAAGGAAACAAAGAAGCGGTTTGGAACATATCTTGCATTTAAAGGGGAGGGGGATGGGGAGGACCATCTGCAGACAATTTTTTGACAAAAGTTTTTTCTAATTTTCATTAAGCAAGGGAAAAAAGAGGGGGAGGAAAGGGGGGGCCGCAAAACGGAAAACGGGGGAGGAGGGGGAGGGGGCTTTTTATCTTCTAAAAACTTTTACAGGCGGGGGAAAGGGATAGGGGCGGGGGTGTGGGGGAGGGGAGAGAGAGCAGTTAAGGATTTCCAATTTTCACCAAAATTTTACGCCTTGGGTTAAGGCGTGTCGACCAAATTGACAAGGCCCGAACACCCAAAGGGTAATCAAAAATGTTTTTTTCTGCTAGTTAGTGGGGATTGTCTTCAGTCCCGTTGAAACAACGCCCCTCCCCTAGGGGGGCCCCAATTTAAAAAAAAAAATTTTTATCCCCCGTTCTTTTTCCCAAATCCCGGGGGTCCCGGGAGTTTTGGGGGCCCCCCCCAATTGGGGGGCGGGGTTTTAAAATTTTTAGCCAGGGGAAAAACAACAAACAACAAAAAATTCTAATAGAGGTTAGAGCAATGGCTCTCATTCAAAATTCGTCTAAAAGCGAGGGGCCGAGGTGGTATGGAGGTGGTGGGGATGGTGGTGGAATGGGATGAGAGGGACGACACTCATCTTCCAAGCGGAGGTAAATGCAAACATCATGCTTCTGTTCAAAACTGCATCCTCTTCAGCGTGACAGGAGTCTATGCAGGCGATGACGCTTCCCACAACCTTTAATAGATTTATAAGCATGTACTCGCACTTACCCTGTAGGTTTTTAAAATAAAGCGAATTTTGGGGGTATATTAGCTTACATAGGACAGTCAAGACTACAATGCAGCAAATTGACCGCGTTCAGAAATCTGCAAGGGAGGTAATCTGTGTTAATGCTCAGGTTCAGTGAGAGTGACCTCGCCGTTTTCATGGGACAAATCAGCCACCGGCGGGCAAGCCCAAAGCAGTTTAGTCCCATCAGTCAGCTGAACAATTCAATCAAAGAGAGAAAATGCCAAAACATGGATGTGAAACGCTGTTCCTGTTATGCCGATGGACGGATTGTCAATCGGGATCCGTGTGTGCATTTCAAATAAAGTGTTTGATTTGGTAATCTGTTTGTCCCATAAACTGAGAAAAGGTAATTCTGTTTGCAATGGAAAGACAGGCGTTATCTTTCCCTGAGATGTTTTCCTCGGAATACGGAATGTATAAAGGGTGATCTTTTGATATGCTCTATGACGGAAAAGTACACAGGATGTCCTGAGAGCGCCAGTGGCCACTCCGCTTACCTACTTCATTTTTTTTCTCCAAATCTCCCTTGGTGTGTGTAAAAGACAGAAACACAACTGAGCTATGAAAAGAAAAACAAAGAAACAAACAACAACAACAAAAGCAGAAAACAAGCCAAATGGACAAACAGACGCAACGTCCACCCTGGTGTCAGCGTAGAGTGGACTTTACCAGCCTGTAGTGCTAACCAGAATGCAGCATCAACCCAAAAAGCCGACATGTATACTATGAATGGTAATTAGAAAAAAAACACCCACACCAGAAAGGTAAAGATCGACTTTCTTCAACAAAGGCGGGGTCAACGGCCGGGACACGGCCATTGCGTAGGCTACAGACTGAATTGTGAACAACACACACACACACACACACACACACACACACACACACACACACACACACACACACACACACACACACACACACACACACACACACACACGCACACACTTCATTGGGGAAGAATTGAAACTAAGAACTGAGTGTGCTTTTTCCTAAAAGAGCAAACAATATATTGTCGCTAATGACAATATCAACGTATACTTCTAATTTAATTGAAAGTTCAGGAATAAGCATCAAAGACATGTGAATAAGACCATCATTCGCGCCTGTACCACCATGGGAAACAATGATATCAGCTATTCTAAATTAGAAAAGAAGAAAATATAAATGTTATGAATTCAATTGCAAAAACACGTATCTATGAAAAATATCATCTTCAGGTTTTTACAGACGGCTCCGTACTTGACAATGATAATGTTGGTGCGGCCTTTGTCATACCGGCACTGAAAATTGAAAAATGTTTCTACATCAGCAAAAAACTGTCAGTTTTTACAGCCGAATTGACAGCCATCATGCTTGCTTTAGAATTCCTGGTGAACTTTCCAATGACAGTATTTAGAACTGTGATATTGGTGGATTCTAAATCGGTTTTATGTTCACTGAACTCCTTCAGTACCGATACACGGCCTGACCTTATGTACGAAATTAATTATTTATTACATTGCTTGTCGGCTAAAGGCACAGTCATTGAGTTCTAATGGGTGCCTTCGCACTGTAACATAAATGGAAACGAAATGGCCGACAGAGCTGCTAAAAGAGGTGCAAAAGGTTTAGAGAAGACAGTAGACATGACACTTCCTTTGTCACTCCATGAAAATTATAGGCTGCTAGAAACAACAGCATGGAAAAAAAAATTAGCAGACATTCTGATGAAAAGACTCTAACACAAAATACAGCTGCAGTTCCCTTGGAAATTGTATCAAGAAAGTTGTCAAATGCACCGTTATATTATTCTAGACTTGCAACTTCCTTTTTTTCCGCCTAAAAATTAACGCTTTAAAAACAAAATTCTCCAAAAATGTATATTGCCTGTGTGGTGCACAAATCACAGTTAATCACATTTTATTCCATTGTAAAAAGTCTCCGAGGTTTTCTACCTGATTCAGTCACAGCAAAGAATGTTTCGGAAGAAAAAATAGAAGATTTATTATATGACACAAAGGTTTTACTACAAATTGCTGAATCCCTAATTCACACCCCCATCAGGTCATTCCTGTAGATTTTTTTTTCTTCCAATGTAGATTAGTGGTGAGGGGCACACCCACCGACCCACGTTTCTGTATTTTTGCATTTTGTTTGTTATCATGTATCTTTAACATTTCCTCTTTACTGTTAAGGCAGTGTTCACAGTTTTCATTACCTCACACATTTACACCCTCACACACACTCACAGACAGAATGCACTCACTAACGCACACTTTGGTCTAATATCACTTATGGTGAAAAGACGTAAAAACAAAGAATGAACGAACGAACACACACACACACACACACACACACACACACACACACACACACACACACACACACACACACACACACACCACACACACACACACACACACACGCACACTGGCTTTTGCCAGAGCCGACTTGAAGCTGTCGACTGACCTTTGGTGGACGATGTTATCGTCGAGGTGGTTCCACTCAGTTATTGTCTTTGGGAAGTATGAATTTCGTACTGATCGGTGTGTGTTTCTGGGATGCAGTAGCATCTATCATTATTTCGTATGTAGTTCTCCACTGGGTTTTGTGTCAGGTACGTTCTGTTGTCTGGTGGAGCGGATGCGACGTCCTGGTTTTTGAGGTGTGATGAAGTCACTTGGGGTGATCGCTGGCACCAGACCCTCAACCACCCTGTAAAAGAATCCCAGCCGTAGTTGAAGCCGCCGTTCCTGGAGAGTAGTGAGCTCATGTTTTCTTTGCAGACCCGTTATGAAGCCTGGCGTGGTGGAGCGGTAGTCCTTTGCTATGAAGCGCACTGCATTTCTTTGTACGCGCTCCAGCATGTTGATCTCTTGCTGCATGTGCGGGTCCCAAATGATTGCTGCATACTCCAGGACAGGGCGTACAAGTGCAAGGTAGGCATTTTTTCGGCAGGAGGTGGGGCTGTGTCTGAGATTTCGCCGGAGAAATCCTAGTGTGCTATTTGCCTTCTTTGTGATGGAGGTGATGTGTTGGGACCACTTGAGGTTGTCAGCAAATTGGATGCCGAGGTATGGGTTATGAGAGACTTGCTGCAGGATGGTATTATTTAGGGAATAGAAGTAGGAGGAGGTAGAGGATTTTGCAATGCTCATGATGTAACATTTTGAAGCATTGAACCGCATGCCCCATTTGTCTGCCCATGACTCTAGTGACTTGAGGTCCTCTTGTAGAGTGTGGTGGTCATTAAAGTCGTTGATCTCCCTGTAAATGAGGCAGTCATCTGCGAATAGGCGTACTTGGGATTTGACTGCCTCTGGGAGGTCATTTATGTGGCACAGGAATAGGAGGGGGCCGAGCACGGTGCCTTGTGGGACTCCTGAGTCGACAGTTGTGGCGTTGGATGTAATGCCCTCTACCACCACTTGCATGGTTCGCTCTGTTAAGAAGCAGGTAAGCCAGGTGTGGAGGGTGCCGGTGATGCCATAACTGGTCAACTTATGGAGGAGACGGTCATGGGTACTGTATCAAAGGCTTTTGAGAAGTCCAATATAGCCATATCCACTTGCTTCCCTTTGTCGAAGGACATCAGGAGATCGTTAGTAGTGGTAAGCAGTTGGGTCTCGGTGGAAAAGCCTGAACGGAAGCCGTGGTTGAGATTTGTGAGTATTTTTTGTTGTTCTAGGTGGGACATGATATGGCGGCAGACTATATGTTCAAGGAGTTTACAACATACAGATGTCAGTGAGATTGGGCGGTAGTTTGATGGGGTATGCCGGTCACCTTTCTTGAAAGCACAAGATATGTTGGCTCCGAGCCAATCTTGTGGTAGACGGCCGGTGTCTAGTGAGATCTGAAAGATTGTGGTCAAGATCGGGGCGATGTTGTCGGCCAAGTTCTTAAGTATCCGGTTTGGGATGTTGTCCGGTCCTGAGGCTTTGTTGGGGTTTAGCTGGTGAAGTAGCTTGGCTACACCGTGGGTGTTGACATGGATGGGTTTAATATGGGCTGTAGGCTTCTTTAAATTTGGTGGGATGGACGTTACTGCAGTGGTGAAGACAGATTTGAACTGTTTTAGTAGAATGTTTGCCTTGGTCTGACTGTCACTGTGGAGTTGGCCGTCCTCTCTAAGTGGGGCTACCCCAGAGGAGTCTTGTTTTCTCGACCTGATGTAACGCCAGAAGGGTTTCGTGTTGTTGTTGGCAAGGCCTTCCTGAATGGTTCCGTTAATATATTGCCATTCTGCTCTTCGTAGCTTCCGCCGGCAGTGTTTCTGGAACTGACGGAAGGCAGACCAGTCATTCTTCGCCCTGGCTCGCTGAAACATCCTCTTCTTCCGTTTAATCATCCTCCTGAGTGGGGCAGTCAGCCATGGCAATGTGCTTGATGGTCTGAGTAAGAAGGTACGTATGTTTGTCTCCATTTATGTATTCAGAAGGTTTTTGAAGGTAGTCCAGAGGCTGTCAATGTCCTTCCCTGCTCTCTTTTCTTCTTCAATGATGTCCGCTGCATTTTCCATGTCTTCTTTGAGCTTCTCCCAATTTGCCTTCCCAAATCTGTAGCATTTACGTGCTTTCTGGTGGTGTATCTGGGGCTTTGCGTCAAAGTCTCAGACTACAATATCATGGTCTCAGATGCCTGGAACATTCACTGAGGTCTTGACGAGGGTGGGGTTTGAGGTGAACACCAGGTCTAGGACATTGGGACCTCGGGTCGGGGTTAGCTGGATTTGGGTCAGCAGGTGTTCAGATGTGACGTCGACCAGGGACTGTTGCACATCATGGTCCTTACCCGACGATCCAACACTGTGGGTGGGCCAGTCGATGTTTGGGCAGTTGAAATCCCCAGCAAAGATCACCTCTCTTTGCTTCTTCCCGTTTTCTGTTAATCTATTTAGGGATTTGTTGAGTTCTTTGATGTCGTTTGGGTTTCGATCAGGTGTGTAGAATGCCCCAATGTGTAGGTCCTTCTGGTTTTTCATCTTCACCTTCACACGCGCACACACACTCACACACACACTCACACACACACACACACACACACACACACACACACACACACACACACACACACACACACACACACACACACACCACCACCACCACCACCACCACCACCACCACCACCCGGGGTTCACTTGTGTACAACTGAAACTCCATGATCTTGAACTTGAACTTGAACTGTAGGTGTTAGAGGCCTTAAAAGACCTGTTCACCATTCTAAATATTACACTTGGGATGAAAAACACCGCATGCGTGGATGGAAGAGAGTCACGACTGAGACTATCTATGCTGATAACATTCCGGATTGTATTTTGTCGGAAGTTCCTGCCAATGAGCATCTAACCGTGATTTGAAGATGTTGACTGATAGCGTACTACGGGTAAGACATTCAAACATCAATCACACG
>JAFLJL010018905.1:240-24542 GCA_018398815.1 Conus ventricosus | reverse complement strand
CAAAGTCACAGTAAATTAATTTTAACTTTCACCCCACAGCCTACAAGGTCTCCACTGTTCCATGGCAGGTGATAAATTCATTATTTACTACTGTCTGTTTCAGTCATTTCAAACAAAACAGTGACAATTCTATTCTGTTTGAGACTGGTATTAAATGCTGAACAATTAAGTAGTGCGAGAAAACAAGTGCAGGCTAACAATTCTTCAGTCATTATAGTAATGACTTATAGTAATGAGACTGGTATTAAATGAGAATTCTCTCTTTAGACTCAGTAAAAAGTTTCATCAACAACAGCTCCAGCCTTGTAAATGTGAGTGTGTGTGTGTGTGTGTGTGTGTGTGTGTGTGTGTGTGTGTGTGTGTGTGTGTGCGTGCGCATGTGTGTGTGTGCACGCATGCATGAAAGTTTGTGTACACA
Source organism: Conus ventricosus (assembly GCA_018398815.1). Classification (NCBI taxonomy): domain Eukaryota; kingdom Metazoa; phylum Mollusca; class Gastropoda; order Neogastropoda; family Conidae; genus Conus; species Conus ventricosus. The sequence continues at coordinate 24,124 of JAFLJL010018905.1, read as the reverse complement.
ATGTAATAGTTTGTTCATTTTTCTTCCTCAGCACATCGATATGTAACATTATGATATATCATGAGTGAAATATTCATATCTAAAGATGTAAGGACCATCACCCCTGCTATGTTCAATTTTGCTATTTCCTTGCAATTATACTCACATGCACACACACACACACACACACCACACACACACACACACACACACACACACACACACATTTGCACAAATGTGTGTGTGTGTGTGTGTGTGTGTGTGTGTGTGTGTGTGTGTGTGTGTGTGTGTCTGTGTTCATGTGTGTGTACGTCTGTGTCTGTGTGTAAATAAAAGCAACAATAATAAAACAAAAGACATGTTCAGATTCCGTTTTTATTCCAATGAAGCAGGTTTACAAAGCAAACTTAAAACCAACAAAAACTATACACACAAGTCTAAAAATCTTATGCAACTACTGCTGAAAATGACTTGTTAATAACATAAGCTCAACTGATTGGAATTTTGAAGACATTACTACTGGAGAAGTGTACATGGGCTTTTCAAAAAGAAGAAAAAAATCATAATTGTATGCACCATATTGCATTAAGTATAAAACAAAACGAATGGGAAAAAAGAAGTGTACACTACAAAAGAAATATTCCTACCTTCTTCTCTAGATTAATATCCCATTTATTTCGGGGAATCACCTTCCATTATTTTCCATTATTAAAAACAGTTGCGTAAGGATGAAGACAAAATTGTTTCTGACTTTGTTGATCTCTCTGTAGTGCTGTCCATGTGTGCCCAGATAGTCAATTATGTACACAGACAACTCCCAAAACTGGATGAGAGTGTTCACCCTTGCTTGTGTGGTCACACCCATGAGGAGACAGAAGCTGGGCTGACAACCAAGCACGTGACTGAGAGTGAAAAAGAGTCTCATCAAATCACACCAATCACACAGAGATCATGATGTAACGATAACAGGGGTGAAAAGGGAAATTCTCATCACAAATGAAAGTCAGACCTGTTTACCCGTACGATTTTTGCGTATTTTGTACACAATTTTGACTGGCAGTACGCCAGTACGCCAAAAACATTTTGAGTACGATCCAAAAAAAAAAAAAAAAAAGGCCGGAAAAGTTCCGATCCAAGTTTTAGAGGCGCCATCTTGGATTTTCTTAGTCAGTGTGGCGGCATTGTGATTTGTAAATTTTACAAGATGTCAAAGCGTTCAGTTGCTTCGACATCGTCAGCAGGCCAGAGCACAGAAAAGAAGAAGAAGAAAGATCAAGGTTTTTTTGATAGATACAAGAAAATTCCAGGAATTGAGCCCTCTTCACTTGGGATTACCTTTGCACATTGTCTGTTCTGCAAATCGGACTTTTCGATTTCTCATTCTGGCATCTATGACATTGAACGGCACTGCCAAAAGCAGAAGCATAAGATGCAAGAACGTGCTGCAAAGACTACGTCAATGTGCACTTCCATCACAAAGTTTATGCCGTCACAGACAGTGAAGAGAGAAGAGGAGGCTGTGATCAGAGCTGAAGTGATGCTCACAGAACTTATTGTTAAAACAAATCTTCCGCTCAGCACTGCTGATGTCATCACGCGAACAATGAAATCAGCGTTCACAGATTGCACAAGGCTATTCATGCTGCCGCAACAAAGCGACTGCCATCGTGAAGTGCATGGCTGAGGACATTAAGGTGGAACTGAAACAGAAAATTTTGTCTGGACCTTTTTCTGTGTCGACTGACGGCAGCAATGAGCAACGTGAAAAACAGTATCCAGTTGTGATAACAACATTTGGGGATTCTGGAGTTGAGCAGAGTCTGCTGTCTGTACCTGTTCTTGGTCTTCAGTCAGCATCCACAGGTGAGCACCATCGGCATCCCTTCCCCCCCCCCCAAACACACATGTGAATTGTACTTACTCAATAGCAAAACATAGGGATGTGTCAAAATTTTTCAATTTTTTTTCCTCCAAAATGAAATTAACATCATTAAAAAAAGCAAAAAATAACGAAAACATTCATATGAATTATATCATCGATGCAAAACTGATGAAGTTACAATTTTTTTTCTGAATTTCTTTATAAGTCGCAGTCATAACTTTAAGAATTGTTGTTTGATTTTCATAACTCAAACATCGTATGAACTGTTGTCATCTTATGAGTATGACCAACGGTCATAGCCTGATAGAGTCATTGATGATTAATAAGTTTGTCATAGTTGCCTGGTTTACCTAATCTTAGTATTTTGCAACTAAAGGACAGTTTTGAACTGTTTCTGTCAAAGTCAAATGCAGTCATTCAAAAAATAATATGATTATCAGTTTTAGGTTTTAGTATTGAGAAGAAGGAAGAACACCTACTTCGAGATGTGAGGATTGAGGAATTCTATCCAGTTGCTCAACAATTCTATGTTTCTGCTTGTACATACATGAAGGACAAGTGTCCTTTGGACAATGATCTGTTAAAGCATGCAAAAGTGGCTGACATCTCCCTTCGACTGGATGGTGTCACAGAGTCTGATCTCTCCTTTTTCCTCACCCAGTTTCCATGTCTACTTCCCCAGGGCTGTACCAATGACACAGTTATGGAAGAGTTCATCAACTACAGGTCCATGATGCAATTCCACAGCTGGAGAAAGAAAGAGCTGATGAAACCTGGTATGCCATTGGCCAAGTCAAGGATGCTGTTGGGATACCAATGTTTTCCAACCTCAGCAAGGTGTGCCTTGGAATTTTGACAATCCCACACAGTAATGCTGGCTGTGAACGAATTTTTTCTTGCGTTCGCAAAAACAAGACTGATCAGAGGGCATCACTGTCTTCTCAGACACTGGACAGCTTGATGGTCGTCAAATCAAGACTGATCAGAGGGCATCACTGTCTTCTCAGACACTGGACAGCTTGATGGTCGTCAAATCAAGACCGGGGACACCAGCAGACAGGAAGTACAGCAACACACAACTGGCCAAGTTCAAATCGTCCTACTATAAGTCACTGTCCTAGATAGTGTTAGTTGTATGAAACAGTTGTCAACGCCATGCAGTGACCAAGACTTCAACAATCATTGACACTGACATTGCCACACTGCATTGTAGGAAATTAAGGGAAAATAGCTAAATGGTGGCATGGTTTTTCTGAAGTAGGTGAATAGGTTATCACACCAATGTTTTTTTTTTTAATTCAGCAAAGTGTGCCTTGGAATTTTCAGTGACAATCCCACACAGTATTGCTGGATGTGAAAGAAGTTTTCTTGTGTTCAAAAGAAAAGGCCTGACCAAAAGACATTACTTTCATCACAGACACTGGACAGGTGACACTGTCAGGAATCAATTATGTGTATATCTAAAACCGCTGAAATGTAGTTTCTGTCCTCCTTTGATTAGTACACAATTTTTTGGAGGAGTACACATTTTTCTGGACAAGAGTACACAAAGCTCAAATTGAGGGTAAACAGGTCTGGAAAGTATTCTGAATACATGGCTCATTAGATTGATCCATATGTCATATTGAGTGTTGTTTTGCTGATAACGGTCTCAGATAATTATAATTAAGAATTACTTGCAGAAATAGATAAAATCTGACATAAGCATGATGGAAAAAATTAAGTTAAAGCTCTGACATGACGAGAGTGGGTTATAATCAAAGTTGTACTTCATTTACAGATGACTGAAAAAGTTGCTAGCATCACACGACATAAAGGTTGTGCCTAAATCCTGTTCATGAAATTCATGCACAGATCAATTTAAAGTTCAGATGGTTTTTTTTATTTTAGTTTTGGAGTCCCATAGCCTGATGACCCTAGGGCAGTGAACTGTTACAGGTATCAAGGGCATAACTCTCATGATGCTGGTACCCATCCCTCTCCTTCCACCACACTAAACAATATAAATGAGCACACAAAATTCCATTCAGATAAGCATTTAAAGTAAGGTGAAAAAACGTCATCGGAGATGTAATGGAGATGTTCATCACATTCTTGCAATTCAGGTTTGCAACTAATCTGATTTGACTTCCAACACATTTCGTGTCATGTACCATGCAACCACAAACACCTGCAAGGTCCCTAATCGATGCTAAAACCCTCTCCTCCACATATCTTTAGACAGTTTGAGTTATTTGAACAAAACTATATACACACTGTACAAATATCCCACATCGGCACAGGTATTGCTTGCAAAAAAAAAGAAGAAAAAGAAGTCACTCTCTGGGAATTTATGGGGCAGCAATCAAAATTTCAAGTTCAAATTCCAGAGGAGGAAAAAGCATCAACAACAAAAGAAACGAAAACAATGGCCTGTTCAGGACAGCACAAAGCAGCAGGGTACAATACAAACCAACGCTGTGTAGCACAGAACCGCCAGGAAAAGCAAAACAGCTTTAAGCCAGTGCTTCAGTCCAGGGTGCCCCCCACTGCTCCTTCTCCATCTTCATCATCTGGCGGCAGTCCCAGGTGGACGCTCATGTCCTGCGACGTCAGTTCAGGGATGTCGTAAGGGATGTCCCTCCACTTCCATTTGCCGCACTTCACCACCATCTGCCTGTCGTCCAGCACCAACCAGCTCATCGCCTTCACAGTTAGGAATTCAGCCTGCGCAAATGCCAGTTAAGTGCCATGAGTGGGGGAGTCAAACACCTGATATGCTTGTTTGTGAAATTCCTGAGACTAGGAATAGTTCCTCATCTCCTGCTGTGGGTGTTGTTGCTACTGTCTTTTTGCCACTGCTGAACATTTTTGGGGTTGCCTGGTACACAGATCCTGAAGCCAGAGTAATTCCTCTTTCCCCCTATTCTACCTCCCCAACCCCTTCATCATTTCAACACGGTTCTGTTTATTTCATTTTCTTTCTTTCTTTCTTTTTTTTTTTTTTTTTGGCCTGAACATTTTCCCAACTTACCCAACTTTAGTCTTGGTATGGCTGCACTGGAAAGGAACATTTTTTTATATGCCATTGAGAGTTACCTTCCCTAACTTCTGAAGGACTGAGCTCCCCAAATAAGTGTGAATCTGGACACATTCAGAGTACACTTCAGTCTCCCCTGCCCTTTCTTGCATACTCAGGGGTCTTCTCTGAGCTCTCTTCAAGGCCAAGTGCCTTATGACTTTGCTTTCCTTCCCTACGTTTAGAAAGAAAATTCCTTTTTTCTCATACTCATCCGCCTAAACAAATGCCAGGTTACTGAAAAGGACGGTGTGCGAGTAATGTGGTCTTTGTCAATGACAATCTCCAAACTTATTTGAAAAGGAAATAACAAAAAAGACCCATTTCTGCTACGTTGCAACAAAATACTTCTATAACTTCATCAAGTTCTAAATGCTTAACTCCCTGTACTTGCACCTCTTACCCTCTGTTCAAAACTCGTTCAGCTAAGTCTAAATTTCTTTGTTTTATCTTGTTAGGTCTTTTAAAAAGATGTCAAGATTGAAAGAAACCCTACCATTTGCATGGAATGAGTTAGTGGGATGAGAAACTCGGTTAAGTGGCTGACACACGTACCGGTCGAACCCGATCCCAAACGGAGCGTCTGTCATAGTAAACGTACGTCTCAAACGGACTTCGGCATCCAGTTCGACCCGACCGTTCGAGATACACCGTGATCTATTCGAAACGGACAGTTAGTATCCTCCAACCAATCAACGCTCAGCATTGAGCGAACACCCATGACAAAGGAAAAATGGCGTCGTCCAGCAAGGCGGTCAGACTGTCCGATTCGGAGACCAAACATTTGATTGAATCGTACCAAGGCCATGATGTGCTTTGGAATGTCAACTCAAAAAATTATAAGAATCTAAATATTCGAGAAAAAGCTTCGTATTCAATTGTACAGTCCTTTGAAGCGGCATGTGGGATCAAACTCGAAGGGTAAATAAAACTCGCATAGGTTGGACCGCACAGGTTCAAACGTTTCGTGAAGCACTCCGTCCGTTCGACACTGACTGGACGGACCACACAGGTTCAAACGTTTCGTCTCAACCGTACGGGCGGGGAGGCTCGTGTGTCAGCCGCTTTATGAAATTCTAAAATCAGCCAGTTTCTCTGATCATTTTAGCCATGTGACTTAAAAGACTAAACAAACAAACAAACCACTAAACATTTCTGATGACTCACAGGTACTGCACAAAACAAAAAAAAAGGCAGCTATCATGACTTTTCACTCTTCAAAGAAAAGAAAGGATGAACTGTTAACTTTGTCTTTTCAAATACGTTCCAAGACTATCGGCACTTTTTCAAATTTGAATAATCCTTTAAAAAAAAAAAAAATCATCACCACAACCACCAACATCAATAAGCTAAAATATTCAAGCAGATATCTTAATGGTAATAGATTCCAAGTCTTACCTCCTGATACTTAAGACCAGTGCCAAGGTGGTTCTGTTTCATGACAGGGCACCTGTTGCAGATGAGCTCTCCAGTAAACTGTACGTTTCCAAGCTGCATGGGCTCCCCTTGATCTTGATGCTCACGTCCCCCCGTTCCAGAAGGTGGTTCCCAATGATCACGTGGTGGGAGTTGTTGATGGTGCGAATGGAAGACCCTGGCACGCGAACTTTTCTGCATTTGGCACATTCCAGAGTGAAGCTTCCCTGCTTCTTTTGGGAGTTTTGGGCTTTCCTGCTGGCAATTTTCTTCATTTCATCTTTGTCCATGGCCAGTTTCTGTGCCTACAGAACAACAAACACAAAGGCACCCATCATGACTGCATTGGTTCAGTACATATGCAAAGAAAACATCAGGATGGTATTCACTCTAATGACAAGATTTAAGGTCAAGGCTCTTGAATCGACAAATGGTTGAGCCACCATTTTCATGGGAACAATAGTTACACATCACGGTATGTATAGGAATATACGCATGTGTGTATGGTGTGTGTATGTGTGCTTCCCTTTCTTCTCCCTTTTGGCCACGTCATCTTCCATACTATCTCAACAATATCATACTTTAACCTTCGCCGGACGGTGCTTTTGACTATACACGGAAGACGGTGTGGGTCCATGTGGACCCATGTCCCTCAAAGAGAGAAAATCATGTCCAGCCTCCATGAAAGATACTGGTAGCAAGGAGAGAACGTGGGAAAAACCTGCCGGTTCTCAGAACTTGCTACTTTCAGTTTAGCTTTCCGAGAAGTGCCAGTATCGGTTACAGTTTCCTTCTTTTCGAGCCATGGGTCCACACGGACCCACACCGTCCGCGGAGGGGTAAACAGTTTTCCCTCTTTGCGAGCTATGAGTCCACACGGACCGACACCGTCATCAATGACTAAAAAAAAATGTCACCTTTTGAAATTTTGACCTATATTTTCGAAATTTTAGGACAAGGAGAGAATTTGTGTGTTTGGAGCATATCTAAAATTTCATTGAAAAATATCTATAAATATACGAGATATTGGCATTTAAAGACCCTTCTGGGTCCACATGGACCCACACCGTCCGGCGAAGGTTAAAGGTCTACTTTAGAGATTTTCGATAATTTGTTAAAAACAGGTCTACATGTCATATAACTACAGTACGGTATTCATTTTTCAAAAAAAGTCGCCGGAAGAATTTAACAGATAAAAAACGAGTTTTGCACACCTGTTCAAACCCCGCGCGGTAGACCGAAAACCGTGACGTCACTTGATGGACTGGCCGTCAGCCGCGACCTACACAACAAGCCAACACCAAGTGAAATCAACACGAGTTGCGATCCCCCACAGCCTAAAAAGTCACGAGGGGGTGGCAGATATTGTGCTGTAGGCGAGTGCAGCAGCTCAGCAATGACGGATATTCTTTGCACACATTTCCATCTGATCCAGATACTCGAAAGAAGTGCATTCGGTTGGTGCAACCATGCCGGGCCACTAAGATATTTTTACCACGTCAGTTCCAGCTGGACCACGGAAACGAGCTATTCCGACAATTGCCGAGCCCGTTCGAGTGGATCAAAAACTTCGTCTGCATTGTGCGCGTATACTTTGAAGGCGGAGTGGTAAGCTCGTACAGATGAGTACGATAGTGGCACGTTTATTCTGTTCTTATCTATGGACAGATCACACTTGTTAAATTGAATGAACACGTTAAGGCTTGAGGAAGGAGAATCTCCGCTCGCCGTCCACGCGTGATCGCATCAAGAAGTCAGTCGGTAGCCTCCCTCGAGACTTCGGTAAAGTCCGTACGCCTTCGGAATGATGTGTTCGGGAGTCCAGCTGGAACTGAATAGCTCGTTTCCGTGGTCCAGCTGGAACTGACGTGGTAAAAAGAACTTAGCATTCAAACTGATAAGGTAAAGGCCTTGCAGAAACATCCCCAGAGTTACATTAGCTGTCGCAATCATAGTCACTGCTTTTACATGATAAATTAAATACCTATCGAGATGTGCAAGAACCATCAGAATCGCTTTCTGTCGCCGTTGGCTTCTTGTGTAGGTCGCGGCTGACGGCCAGTCCATCATGTGACGTCACATCCAAGAGTAGTTAAGCCATGCCAAGATTTAGTTGATTACCTCCCGTTTTCTTGATTACAGGTGAAAATGCCCACTTTCCGGATCGATTTCGTGTGATCGGGAGCGAATCGGATGTTTATATTACCAATTTATCAAACATTTCATATTTCTGCATAAGCTGACCAATTATCGAAAACCTCTAAAGTTGACCTTTAACTGTTCAACCTGCGAGTCCCGTAACTCACACACACAACCTTCATTGCAGTCCTAACGGCAGTGCTCTACATGGATCTGGCAAAGCCAAGTTGTCACTAAGCCCTACCAAAGATGTTTCAATTTTGTTGGGTCACTTTGATGCTCTGCTGGGAAAGCATTATCAAGCTGAAGATCAGAAGGTTCTTAGGTGGTTCAGTCCTGGGTTCTGACACTATTTTTTCCCTCTGAAGGTATCAAACGTGTATAGGGCAAAGGGGAGAAGGGAACAGAATGGGGTGGGGGTGGAAGATGAGTGGGAGGGAAAGGATGGAGGAAGTAGAGCGGCTAGTCTAGAATATATAAAAAGCCCTTCCCCCCTATTTTTTTTCAGTTTGTAACTAATTTGTATGTCCCTGTGCAGTTGTAATATATAGAAACTTTTATTAAACTTGAAAGGTGAAACAAACACACTGATAACTTCTTTCTGCTTGCCTTGAGGATGCTATGCTTAAACAGCTTTGCGAGCCACAGTACCTTCGTGACTTTGTTGGTGACTTCCTTGGCGCGCAAGCTGTTGACCATCTCAATGGCCTGGTTCATGATTTCCACACGTCTCTTGTTGATACGCTCTTTCCTGATCACCTCCGGCATGGCCAGAAGCACCGACACACCACCGTTTTTCCGACTGCGACCTGGTCACAAAATTCATCCAGTCATCAGTGGTGTATTTAAACGCAATTTATTTTCACAGTTGGTGAGGGGGAAGGGAGGGCAGGGGAAGATGGAACTGGTCAATGTGGGAGTGGGGCGTTTGGAAGCATGGAGGCTAAAGCTGGTGCCACAAAGAACAGTATAAAAGAGCTGTCAAGAGGTAAAGCTGCACCCAGGCCTTTCTCAAATTAAAAGACTGCTGATAGCTGCTGCTGGGCAAAATACTGTAACATCCTGTAGGTCCTTGGTTGAAGAAATATCTCTATTTCACACTCATTTTCTTGTACAGTACCCGTATAGATGTCACAGACCACAGTTTGTGACATCTATATGGGTACTGCACGAGAAAACAAGTGCATACATGGAAAAATGTTAAGTGGATGGAAAAGTGATGCTGAGCCATCATCCATTTTCTGTTTGGCACAGAATGCTCATGTTATCAGTTATCTATTGTCCTTTGCAAGACCTGTCAAACCCGTTTCTGCCCATGAACGGAAGAAGAACTTGGCTTCAACACAAAGCAACAAGTTGGCCCAAACATTGAATGACGATGATAATGAATTCTGGCACAACTGGAGAGCTGAAAGTCAACATCAGTAACATATATCTATAGTTCTGGCTTGAGCGTCCTATCACTGACACCAAAAGAACAATAATGACAACAACAAAATAAAGAGAAGGCGTCTTTCTGTATGAAAAATCAATGAAAGGAACTACGTTGTGAACAGACATTTGAAAGGAGATAAAACGGTTTCCCCACCAAAAAAAATGGGTGTTTTTTTTCTGTCATTCAGAGAGGCAGCAATGAAAATGGAGGATAAGTAACTAACAGACTAGACATCTTGCAGCAGCCAATTATCACAGCAGTATGGTTTGTCTGTTTCTTTGATGGTTGAAGAAATTACTGCCGTACATTCTGCATTGTGCGAGCTTGCAGGATATAATATGAGTCAGGCCGGCAGCCCAGTACACTGCGTGGAGGAGAGCACAATGGGTGCGCAACAGATACAGACAACAGACTGTGGAGTGATAATATTTGAAGATGACATCTTGCTTCCATGCCAGCTGATGTTCCCAAACACATCAAATCCCTTTAAACACAGCCCAATGACACACACACATCAACAGATAACAATTGACAATACAGAACGTCAAAGATGTATGGGAAATCTGCTGCAACCAGCAGTGTGCCTTGAGGAGTGCAGAAGAGAAAGATGGAAGCATTCAGTGTGGATCAGGAGGGAAAATGAAAGTATTTCACCTCACGCCGATCAAGTCAACTAGAAACATACATCCTGCAGCCAAACCAATGGTTGCAGGTGCAAGTGCAGTATAATTAAACCAAGAAAACGTAACCGCTCCTTTTCTATCTTTTCAATCAAGAGACAGTCAAACGACTATTTCTCAGCATTTCCCAGCTTGCATCGAATGTCCTTGGACATTCACTACATGAGTTCAGCATGAGGAACTAAGTAACCAAGTAAGTAGCCTATTAATTTTAACACCATACTGAAATTCTATCATTTTCTGACCAAGGAAATTCTATCATTTTCTGACCAAGGTGTCTCTTACTGTGAAGTGCTGTACATGTGGCTAAGAAAGTTTTGGCCATAACCAGGTGAATACAAATGTCTATACATGATCTACTGTCTAATTCAGTGTCGGTGTCCACACAGATCAGAGCATCCAGTACATGTTGTGCAATTAATCCAGCGCACAGACCACAGCATGCTTTGACTGTGTGTGTCCAAGCATAGGTGTCATTGCATCTGTGTGTCCTAATCTATGGAACATACAACTCATGCAAACAGCTTATGCTAACAAACACATTTCTTTACAATTTACATTAATATTGAGAAAGAAAAAACAACAACACTGATGCCATGAACGGCGGACAATGATACCGTTGATCACAATGCCAAGGTTCCAGTGATCTTTAAATGTACAACCATTCTCACAAATTCCATTCATGGCATGTGGAAGTGAAAAAAACACAACAGAAAAGCTACTTTTGGTTTGGAAACAGAAAATCAAGGACGCTAGCTCTAACCACCCCACACAGCAAAACAGAAATAGGCAAGGACATGAGGTGCAGCTGTAGTTACTGTTTTCATAATAAGTAAATTAACAATTAACGCACCTTCATAATGGATTGTTTAAAATCAAGAGTTAGAGCCTACATTATAAAGCAGCTGGCAGTTCCCTTGATTCATTTTCATCTTTATGCTATTCAGTTGAATACAAGCCACTCGGAGACATCAAAAGACAAAACTGACTTCAACCACTGCACAGCTGTGACAGTTATGAAGCTCACCTCGTGTCTGCACGGTGGCCACCTCGTTGCCCACCTGGTTGTAGCGTATGACCAGATTGCAGTCCGGAATGTCCATGCCCTCCTGACCCACTGTGGTGCACACCAGCAGCTTGACGTCGCCGGCCCGGAATTTCTCTATAACCCTTCCTGCTCATGCTGTGTCATTCCTGTCACACCGTCCATCTACATCATCGTTTGCAGGACTGTCACGTCAGACACTGCTATACAGTCCGTCTACATGATCGTTTGCAGGACTGTCACGTCAGACACTGCCACACCGTCCATCTACATGATCGTTTGCAGGACTGTCACGTCAGACACTGCCACACCGTCCATCTACATCATCGTTTGCAGGACTGTCATGTCAGACACTGCTACACCGTCATCTACATCATCGTTTGCAGGACTGTCATGTCAGACACTGCTACATCGTCCATCTACATGATCGTTTGCAGGACTGTCAAGTCAGACACTGCTACATTGGATGCACAACAACAGACTCAGTATTTGATTATTTCCCTTCCCTGTCTCCTTGTGCCAATGTCAAACATGGGTGCAAATAACTGAAGAATATGATATCAATGAATGCATACGTTTTGAAAAAAGTTTTGATTGCGCTAGAATATGTTCTCATATCAGTGAAATAAGTCTTGATTGTGGTTTAGCGTGAGACTGTGTTTACTTCAGCCATTTGGAACTTCGTTATGATGATCGTCCTAGTTACCACAAGGGAGTTAACTCACAACATCTCCCTTATCAACAAACAATAAAACAAAAACATTCCTTGCCAACAAGCAATAAAACACATGCATAAAAAAAACTTGTGTTGTAGACAGTTTATGGTGTCTGTCAAGATTTCATTCTTGGTATCGTCGAGGTGTCCTGACAATACGTCCTGATCTGGTCATTGGTGGTCCACTTTGCTGGTGTCCATGTTCTGTCTCTGGCAGTTCAGGGTTCTGCTGCATTGGCTGACACACGTCCTTTTGGCCTTGGTTATGGTTATCAGCTACATTTTCCCTTCGTTTGTCCAAGCAGCTGCTTGGGCTTGGTGATGCAGGGTCTTGTGTTTGGCCAACAGGACGCTTTCCTTGTCTCAAACTCGTTGATGTCAGATGTTGTGTATCAGGCTCAGGGAATGACTTGGCTCTTGTCCTAAGGTCCACTCTGTTTCTTCTGAGAGTGGTGCCATTGTCCAGAGCTATCAGGTACGAGTGGGGTTCATCTCTTATGCGGATGACAGTAGCAGGTTTCCACTTTCTTGTGTCATGATCCAGTACCCATACGGGTTGTCCTTGATACAGAGGAGGTAGCTGTTCTCCAGCACGCCTGTTGTGGTTCCTTGTCATCTTGTCGCATCTCTCTGCCATTGTCTCTCGTTGTGATAATGGAGCTGGCTCAGATCTGGATGGAAGCGTTGTAGCTAACTTCCTCTTCATCAACATCTCGCCTGGAGAAGGCAGCTTGCTGCAGACTGGCATTGCTCTTAGCTGCAACAAGGCTAATTCAGCATCTTGTCCAGTTCTTTGACACTTTTTGATAGTGTTCTTGACTGTTTGGACTTGCCTTTCGATGAAACCATTTGATTTTGGGTATCGAGGGGATGATGTGATATGCTGTATGTTCCAGGATGTCAGGAAGTCCTGGTATGCTTTGCCAACGAATTGTGGTCCATTGTCACTGATTATGATATCAGGTTTGCCAAACAGGGCCAGCATCTTTTTTGTCTCAATGGCAACAGTTAAGCTGCTTGCTTTGTCTATTTGAACGGTCACATGGAACTTCGAGAAATAATCAGCGATGATCAGGTAAGTTACGCCATCTATTTCAAAGAGGTCTGTGCCTAGTTTTTTCCATGGTGCACTGGGTATCTCATGTGGAGTCAGTGGCTCACTTTGATTTGCTGGTCTGGTTTCTTGGCATGCTTCACAGGCCTGAATCATGTCTGTGATGTCTTTGGTGATGTTCTGCCAAAACACAGATTCTCTTGCCAACAACCGCGTTTTTTCAATCCCTTGGTGAGCTTTGTGCAGTTGTGACAAGATACTTCTCTGTAGTGATGAAGGAATGATGACTTGAGGGCCTTTGAATATGATGCCATTTTCCACTCCCAGTTCATCTCTGAAGGACCAGTAGTACCTTATTTCTGTCGGAACTTCCTTGATTGACTCCGGCCAACCTTGGATGATGGTTTCCTTGAGCAAGCAAAGTGTGTGGTCTCTGTCTGTTTCTTCACGCAGTTCTTCTTGCTTTTTGTTGGTGAAGTTGATGAGATCAAGGTAATCAAAGTCGATTTCTTCCGGTGTCCAGTCTACACCATCGATCCTCTCATCAAGGGGAATGCTGTCTTCATCCTTGGGATCAGGTAGCCGTGACAGCGTGTCAGATAGGGTCATGGTGCTTCCTGGCTTGTATGTCAGTTGAAAATCATACCCCAGGATTTTGTACAGCATCCTTTGCAGACGGGGTGGAGCCTTGTGTAGTGGTTTGTCAACAATCATCACCAGTGGCTTGTGGTCTGTCGCAACTTTGAAATGTCTGCGGTATAAGTAGGTGTGGAAGCGGGTTATGCCAAACACAATTGCCAACATTTCTCTGTCTATGTTGGGGTAGTTGCTCTGTGTTTGATCAAGTGTTTTTGATGCAAAAGCAACTGGACGGTTGTTCTGGAGAAGGGCGGCACCCACTCCTTTTTGGCTTGCATCCACCTCCAGTGTAACAGACTTCTTTGGATCGTAGTATGCCAGGCAGGCTTCACTGGATAAAGTTGCTTTCAGTTCATTGAAGCAGCTGATGTGGTCTTCATGCAGGATGAATGGCGTATCCTTCTTCAGTAGATCTCTGAGTGGTTGTGATTTGTCACTGAAGTTTGGTAGGAATGATGCCATGTATGTCATGATGCCGAGGAATCTCTGGAGGTCCTCTTTTGTCTGTGGCACAGGCATTTGTTTGATGGCCTTGACCTTTTCTGGATCGGGTTTGATGCCATCGGCGGAGTAGATGTTTCCAAAGAAGGATATTTGTGACTTGCGGATTTCACATTTTTCAGAATTGAAGACCAATCCACATTTTTGTGCTCTATCCATGAGGCCTTTGAGGTTGTGATCATGTTCTTTTTCATCCTTTCCATGGACACACACATCGTCATGTATACCCGTGACTCCTGGCAGACCTTCGAGGATCTCGTCCATTCTTGCCTGGAAGATGTCTTGGCTTACGTTCAGCCCAAAAGGAAGTCTGGTCCAGCAGTAGCGTCCAAATGGTGTTCTGAACGTGGTGAGTAACTGGCTATCTGGGTCCAGGTGAACTGACCAATATCCAGCTTTTGCATCCAGTTTGCTGAACACACGTGAGCCGGCAAACTCCGCGTTCAACTCTTCTAGTGTGAGGATTTTGTGCGGGCATCTCTTAAGTGACTGGTTTAACTTCTTGGGATCAATGCAGATTCTCAATGACCCATCTTTCTTTGTTGAGAAGGCTAGACTTGAACACCAGTCTGTATGCTCTGTGATTGGTCGAATCACTCCGTTGTCTTCCATTTTTTGGAGTTCTGCTTTCAGTTTTTTCTTGACGTGAACCGGGCATTTCCTTGGTGGGTCAATGAATGGTTTGGCATCCTGCTTGATGAAGAGCTTTGCAGGGTTTTTGAAATCTCCCAATGTGTCGAACTGTTTGGGATAGGCGTTTTTCAAATCTTGAACAGATTTCAAGTCAGAGGTAGGGAGGTTGACTCGTGCTTGTGGTTCACTCTTCATTGCATTGCAGTTGATCGTAACCAGGTTCAGCTCTTCACATGTGGGCAGGCCTATGATAGGTGTTCCAGTTACATCCACCACGTAGAATTTGGCAGTTATATAGCCTGTTTGCTTTTTGATCTTGATGGAGATTGTTCCCAGGCATGGAATATCCTGGCCATTGTATGCTGTCAGTCAAACTGCCCATCGCTGTCGCTAGAATTTCCTGTGTCAGTGTCATAGTCTCCAATTTCATTTATGTTTCTAGATTTCTTCTTGTGACGTCTGTGTTTCCTGCTAACATCACTGCTCTTTCTCTCTCTGTTGCTGTGTGTACTGCGGCATTCACTCTTCCAGTGGTTCTTTTTCCCACAAGCTCTGCACGTGTCTCCATATGCAGGACATTTGCGTGGTGGGTGAGTTAGTCCACAGTTCCTGCATTTACCTTTCATTTGCTGTGCGTCGACATTGACAGGAGGTATGGCTGCCATGGCTTTGAGTTTACTCTTTCCTTCAATGATTGCTTCGAATCTGCGGCCCTCTTGTAGAGCTTGTTCAAGGGAATATGCCTTTTCTTTGCTCAGGAGTTCTCTCTGGAAAGCTTCGATTGGTGTCGATGCTATAATCAACTCAAGCAGTCTTTCTTCTAGCTCATTCTGCTCAAACTGGCACTTGAGTGCAGTAGTTCTGGCTCTTGTGCAAAAGTCATCCAGAGTTTCGTTTTCCGACTGTCTCATGCTCATCAACTGCAGGCGGTGAACTCGGAAATTGATATTGACTTGTAGCTGGCCTTCAAAAAACGTCCACAATTTGTCTGGGTCTTTCTTGTCTTGCTCAGACAGCCCAGAAGCGTGTAATCGTTTGATACCTTTCATTCCCTGAGCCTGATACACAACATCTGACATCAACGAGTGGGAGACAAGGAAAGCGTCCTGTTGG
Organism: Conus ventricosus; assembly: GCA_018398815.1. Classification (NCBI taxonomy): domain Eukaryota; kingdom Metazoa; phylum Mollusca; class Gastropoda; order Neogastropoda; family Conidae; genus Conus; species Conus ventricosus. The sequence goes on along the minus strand of JAFLJL010018905.1, from coordinate 7,835 downwards.
CCAAACACAAGACCCTGCATCACCAAGCCCAAGCAGCTGCTTGGACAAACGAAGGGAAAATGTAGCTGATAACCATAACCAAAGCCAAAAGGACGTGTGTCAGCCAATGCAGCAGAACCCTGAACTGCCAGAGACATCTTCCAGAAAGTATGCGATGGTCTGCTTGAAAATCGCTAGCGCTTCAGCTAGGTTCTCTCCTGACCAGTCCATCTCCGGAATTTTCGCCATACTGCTTCTTTCGAGCTATTTTACCGCTGCCACCATGAAATAAGTCTTGATTGTGGTTTAGCGTGAGACTGTGTTTACTTCAGCCATTTGGAACTTCGTTATGATGATCGTCCTAGTTACCACTCACAACAATCAGTACATACCTGTGCAGATTTGTTTATCCAGGTGCTGGTTTCTTTCTTCTATTTTTTTTTTCTTTTTACTTACATATTTTATAGCAGTTGGATTGATGCACATGTCAGTATGAAACACTGATTGGTTTACACTGCCTGTAAATATAATCATGTGTATGAGACCACATCTGTATCAGAATATATCTCTTTGTGTGCAAATGAACTATTGGAATATACATTCACCTGTTACTTGATCAACACAAAAGTTAAGATTTTTCTCATTGTTTCTACCCATCAGCCTGCACTATCATATGTTTGTTCAGGCAACCATACTAAAGAGACACTTGGTAAATGCTTGACTTTGAATTTCTGTTTTACCCAGTTGAAACGAATCAAATCTCTTTTGACAGCGCAGAAAAATGAAGTAAGTTCTTGTTCGCTAGCAAACCACTGAAACCACATAGAACAATACCACAGTCTCACCAATCCCTTTCTTATCCCCCGGTCATGTCTGCCACATGAACTGAACAAGTTTCCTCAATTTTTTGTTCACATGTTGATATGATATTTAGTGAAGAGGATTTTACAAAACACTTTTCCTACTAGCCTGCTTAACACACTGTTTGCTGAGAGTCAGTCTGTCTACATTACATTGCAATGCCAGGCTGCCTTAACACAGTCAACTGTGTCGCAGATCACTTCACAGTATTAAGCCATATGGAATCACAGTCATTACAATCACAGTCATTACAGTATTAAGCCATATGGAATCACAGTCATTACAGTATTAAGCCATATGGAATCATAGTCATTACAGTATTAAGCCATATGGAATTACAGTCATCACAGTATTAAGCCATATGGAATCACAGTCATTACAGTATTCAAATCCTGACAAAGAAAGTGGGCTGGAATTGCACGCACACACACACACACACACACACACACACACACACACACACTGCTAGCTTCCTCAACACTTTTCTCATCTCTATACCGACTGCTGATCATAGAACTCATCTGGAATGGAATAACATCCAGTTTCATTTACTCATTTCCTTCTCCCTGTGCTCATGACGTATGACAGACGTTTTGTGGAATACAGTTCTGTGCAAATTTGTTTCACTCTTTTCTTATTTATTTATTTGCTCATCCTTTAAAAAAAGAAATCATCTGGAACACAACAGGACTAGTTTTATTAAGTGGCATCCAATTATGTGCCAGTTTCATTTCCAACTGCTGTCCTCACTGCCATGCTCCTGATGACATGAGGTCATTTTGCATTACCAGAAATAAAACAATGCCCACATTTCATTTCCAACTGCCGTCCTTACCGCCATGCTCCTGATGAGCCCCCGCGCCAGTGAAAGGGGACGCCTTCAGCGCCCGCAGCTGGGGACTGACGCTGGCGTCGGTGTTCATCCAGCTGCACAGAGCCCGACAGGTGGCGCGTGTTCGCACAAAGATCATCACCCTGGAGGTGTCCCACTGCCCGGCCATGATCTCTTCAATCACAGCCGACAGTTTCTGCAGGTTGGGTTTGGGGCAGCACGTGCACTCCTCAGCTTCTTCTGCAGATCTGAAGAAAGGGTGAAAAATGGCGTGGTTGTAGGTGAACTTGGTGATTATGTTGATATGATATTTAGTGAAGAGGATTTTACATAACACTTTCCTACTAGCCTGCTTAACGCACTGCTTGCTGAGAGTCAGTCTGTCTACATTTCATTGCAATGCCAGGCTGCCTTAACACAGTCAACTGTGTCGCAGATCACTTCACAGTAATTAAGCCATATGGAATCGCAGTCATTACAGTATTAAGCCATATGGAATCATAGTCATTACAGTATTAAGCCATATGGAATCACAGTCATCACAGTATCAAGCCATATGGAATCACAGTCATCACAGTATTAAGCCATATGGAATCACTGTCATCACGGTATTAAGCCACATGGAATCACAGTCATGACAGTATTAAGCCATATGGAATCACAGTCATTACAGTATTAAGCCATATGGAATCATAGTCATCACAGTATTAAGCCATATGGAATCACAGTCAGTACAGTATTAAGCCATATGGAATCACAGTCAGTACAGTATTAAGCCATATGGAATCACAGTCATCACAGTATTAAGCCATATGGAATCACAGTCAGTACAGTATTAAGCCATATGGAATCACAGTCATCACAGTATTAAGCCATATGGAATCACAGTATTAAGCCATATGGAATCACAGTCATCACGGTATTAAGCCATATGGAATCACAGTCATTACAGTATTAAGCCATATGGAATCACAGTCATTACTCCATTCTTCATAGTCTAATCTTTATCAATGTCAGTCACCTTGCAACGAGTCAGTGTCTTTACTGGCGTGTCACTGGCCTTGAATACATTATCATAAATTTTGCTCACTCCTCAACTGTCGGAGCTATAAAAATTGCTTGAAAAAGAAAAAAGAAAGAAAATACAGCATTTTCAACTATGAGATATGATGCACATGTGAATCAATGGAATTTGACAGTCATATAACCAAGGATCCTTTTGATAACTTTAATTAAGCAAACAAAAAGAGCACTAAATATATATGACCCCTTCCACATAGACAAATGTTCCTTTGGCAGTCTTTCTACACATTGGTATTGCCAAGGACATCTCGCTATGTTGTTTAACATTCATCGACCTATGTACAGAAGAAAAATCTTTTTCGGGAAATATAGCTGTGTGCAGATGTAGTGTCTTACTTTTTTTCAAATCCATTTATGATCAGCATGCAAATTCCCAGAATGATATAAGACTTGTTATTTTCATATGGAGCCACAAGGCTATGGGGGAAAAAGTCAGCAACTGGCAAAGATTTTCAACTTGACCAAGTCAGCTTTGCCAATGTGGATCTTCAAGGGTTTTCTTCTTTTGCAAGAAAAGATTTCTACGTAAAAATTTGTAATGACTGGTAAGTTTATGGAAAACAACCCATCAAATTCATGTTTGCTTAACTTCTTATCAAAACATTGCTGAACCATCGCTTGTTCCAGTGATGTGGACAGTTACCGTTGTGCCACTCTCATGTTTTTCAGCTAGTTTCTTGCCACTCATCCACTAGTAGCAGAGTATATGTTGTTTTTCGGGAATTTCATTTGGCATATACAGCTTACATACTGTAGCACTTTATACTTATTGGCTGGAAATTACTGTACTTAAATGAAATGGATGCCTGTATCCTCCTTTAACCATGCAACGTTAAAATCATGGTCACAAGTCAATGTTTGTTAAATAGAAACTTCACTAGGAAAAAAAGTCTTTTTGGAAACATTATTCTTGAAGGGTGACTAAAGATTCCTCTGTCAGAATTTCAGCATACTCTGTCTTATAAAAGTGCTTAACTTTTTTTTTTTCTGCCTGAGTGTATTTTAGTTTCCATATTAAAACAGATTTTTCTACAGAATTTTGACAACAAAAATGCTCTATAGCCATCAGCTCTATTACCATATGTAGCATGTGCCGAGCACATGCAACATATGGGATCTCTGTTGATCTTTTCATCCAGAAGACCAGCATTCAGCTCACCTAAGGGAAAGACATGGAACATGCCCAGTGAAAGACTTTAATGACAGACTCAGGATTCTGGCGCTTTCTGAGAGTCCACCTTTCCAGCTCACCATGAAAACCAAGGAACATCACTCCAGACAGTCGGTACTGTGAGAAAAGACAGCTGCAGACTCTGTTAATGGTCACTAAATCTAATCATTACCTTTCTGCCAGTCTTCTCTAACAATAACCAGTTCATCTCATGGTTAACCAGATTTTAAAGAAAAAGGCTATTCCACCTTTAAAGAGCCTCAGCAACTTCATTTCCATGGCGGTGGGGTCAGGAGAATCAGCCTGGTGTCGCGGGTCAAGTTTTTTCTTCAGGTGTTCCAATACGTCCTCAGGACGGGTCAGCTCATGCACATCCAGGGCCTCACTGTATGCCTGCACATAGCACACAGGCAGGCTGAAGCTCAGTCAGCACAAGGAATGTAATTTAATGCATTCCATGACAATAGCTCTGTTATCTTCCTCAGACCCAATACCATCCAAAACATTATTTTCAAAGGTGACATTGCGGCTTTAAACATGACATGCGAACTGTATGGGCATGCACGTCACTATCATTCTACTGCAGCAGTTTCCAGTAATATGTTCAAGCTTTCCCTCCCTTCCAAGCGAGCAGGCTAAATGGTCTGTTCTCTCAATACATTCCCCCTTCCCTTTTAAGTTGACCGACTTCATCCCTACTCCACCCCTTCCTCTCCTTAGGAGACAAGGAAAAGAACAGCTATTAAATCTTTAGTCTTCAGGTTCATTCCTATCTTTTCTTCGGCACTCGCGATGCACAGCCCTCTTGAAATGACAAGCTCTGTGGGGAGTGTATTTCATTCCTATGAGCTGAATTATACAGCATAATGTACACTTATTAATGTTGTATTGCCTTTCAGTGAAGGACACAGGATGCATTATCACATGTGCAACCTGCTCCTTTGATAGGAGCGCATCCTTTCTGTCTTTCCACAGAAAGGTTTTTCTCTCCTCATACACACTGAACCCTCCCTATATAGATCCTCCCAATCAAGAATCTCTCTCTTCAAAGGCTTCCACTGCTGGAAAATTCTACAATTAACACTCCCTGCCACTGGAGACATGTTATTTTTTCCCCCACATATTTCTGGAAGTTTCTGTGGAAAGGTTCCATCGATTCTCGCCTTCTTGTCCCTTCCAGACACATGCCAACCAATGCACAACATGAACTTACGATGAGAGTCTCTGCCAGGATCTGCACATTCTGAGAGAACAGCCGGCGCCTCTCAATCACCTCAGCCTGACGCTGATGCCTGGACTGGTCTGGGATGTGCACTCTTCGGGCCTGGTTGCATAACGACAAAGAAAAATCTATGAAACAGAGTACCACAGTTCATAAAGTGGGGAATGCCTCAGTACACACAAGAGGAACGTGACAGTGTGGAGAAGAATAAAGTAAGGGCAGAAAAAGTTGGAACTGAATAGGAAAAGTGGTTATATAAAGCAGTAGCACAGTCAGTGTATTGACTACTCTTGCAGTTAATTTAAATTGCTGGTTTTCAGCAAGACATACTGCAAGCTGTACCTATCATTTTTTCCCATCTCCAATGCCACCCCTGTGGCACTGCACCCCATGCCGCTCATACTGACCCCCCCTCCGTGGTCACAGCCTGGCCCAAACTGCCACATCTTCGATGCCACGCCTGTGGCACTGCACCCCATGCCGCTCATACTGACACCCCCCCTCCGCGGTCACAGCCTGGCCCAAACTGCCACATCTTCGATGCCACCCCTGTGGCACTGCACCCCATGCCGCTCATACTGACCCCCCATCCGCGGTCACAGCCTGGCCCAAACTGGCACATCTTCGATGCCACCCCTGTGGCACCCCCATGCCGCTCATACTGACCCCCCATCCGCGGTCACAGCCTGGCCCAAACTGCCACAGGCTCAGCTCCAGCAATCCAAAAGGAGCAGACAATGTCAAGTCATCAAGAGGCAATTCACCAAAGGAGACACTGCAGTGCTGCCGAGTCACTTCAGTATATTTGGTGCTGCCTGTTCTGATCCAACGTATGTAGAAAACCACCAACTAGGCTCCCTACAGACAACACTAACTGCTTAGTCGCTGACAGAGCTAAACCATGGGCAGGCAACTGAAACTGATGTCACCCTAAGAGTAGGGCATGAAAAGCCACAGAATTTGACACTTTTTTAATGCTGACTGATGAGGATACGGATGATGAAGATGATGCTGCGGGTTTCCAATCTGGCCTGAGACTGCATGAAAGGACTCTACTTTAAGTTTACTTTCAGAATATATGCCAGCATCAACCAGGCCTGAGAGATACAGACACCTGCACTGTTGGTCAGGCAATGGAGCAACACTTTCAGAGACATATCTGTTAAGTGGATGAAACTTGATTATGTTGTCTCAGTCTTCCCAGCTGAGTCCTTAGTATACTTAACTCTGGGAAGGTGCTGGTTGGTGCACAAAAATCCCACAAATAAATGGCTCTGATGGGAATCAAACCTTAAACCTCCCAAGGAGAAGTCTGCAATGCAAACCACTTTCCCAAAGTGGCTGGCTCAAGCTGTTCGATTTTGTTAAAACATTCACCATGAGGACTGTTTTCTTTGTCAATTTCACCAGCTCTGTAAATCTGATTTTTAGTTACTGATTTATTACTTGTTTCATTTACACTGTATCAGTTTCTTTTCACAAAATGTGCAGCTGATCATTTGATGTGTAGGTGTATTGTCCTTCTCTTCTCACAAATCTTGATTTGTTTTAATCACTTTTTTCGGAATTGATATCGCACTATCAACTTGACAACTCTTGCTAGTCACATGAAAGCTTTACAATTCAACAGACTAACTGTGTAGAAAGAGAAACTAAGTCCCAAAATACACACATACCTTCATACTACTTGGATAATTCATGAATCAACAAGAAAGGCACTTGAAAGAGCATTGAAAAATCCTGTATCTGTCCCTAATCCAAATCCGCATCACAAAGTTTCATTACAACTAGTATGGATGTGCATAATCTTGCTGACAGACAAACAAACAGATGTGGCTTAAAACACAATCTCTTTGGCAAAAGTAATGAAACTAAAAGTGTATTGGTCGATACCAAGCAAAATGCTCTTTGGGAGGATTTGGGTATGAAAACACAATGTGACCTTGAATGACATTGCAATAGCAATGAGAAATAGAGATTAAAATATTTATATGGTGGGACATTTCTAACATTTATCAAAGCATACACTACCACACCAAACAAGATTTCACGGCCTAGGTCCATCAAGATGCTTCTGCCTGTGAATCAATGGCAAAACTTTCATTTGCAGCAATGTTCAGCTTTTCCGGCAAATATAAACTAGTTTGAATTTCCAGCACTGGTCTCCATGCAACAAGTCGTTAAGCTGGAAAATGAAGTGATGTAAAGATGGTCAGGAAAACATGCAACACTGAAACCACCAATCTCCAAGCACCTTCCTCACCGGGTGCCGAGCAAGTGTAACCATAAATCAACTGATCTTGGTAATGAATCTATATATCACCTGGTAGATTAACTGTACAGAAAGTGGGGAAAGGTGGGTTTTTTTTCTCTTTTTAAACAATGCTTTGCACCTCTGTATAAACACTGTGAAAATGCCTCATTTTACTCTGTTAACATCTGTTTTC
>JAFLJL010018904.1:10000-18556 GCA_018398815.1 Conus ventricosus | reverse complement strand
CGCCCAAAAAAAGAGACCAGACACATTAGCGGAAAGTTCAGAGGAGCAGCGCACAGTAAATGAAATTCAACTAAAGTTTGATCCTAAGCCATGGAAGCTGCCCATCTTCTTTCACAACTTGCGAGGTTACGACTCTCATCTTATAATAAAAGCAGTGGACGATGCCTTCAGGGTGTCATGCATTGAAACAGTCATCGAAAAGTACATGTGCTTTAATCTAAATAACATGTCTTTTTATGACTCTATGCAACACATAAATGGGTTTCATTAGAGTCACTGGCTATGTCCTTAAAGTCCTGCCCAATAACAGAAGAATATTTTGACCCAACTCTCGTTAAAAAGGGGGCGTTTATCCTTATGAGTACATGAACAGTGGGAAGGTTTGACGAAGACCACTTCCTCCTAAAGGCGCTTTTCTTTTCTAGTCTTAGGGGAAAAGGGACTCAGTGATTCTGATTCCCAACATGCTCAAGATGCGTGGCAGAAGTTAGAGTGTAAAACAATGGGAGACTATCATGACTCCTACTTGGGCCGATGTATGTTTTTTGGGCGGACGTCTTTGAAAATTACAGAAAGACCTGCATGAAACATTACAGCCTGGATCCCGCCATTACATTTCTGCCCCGGGATGAGTTGGGACGCTTCTTAAAGTTTACGGGAGTACAGATTGATTTATTGTCTGACCAAACCAATGATTCAGAGATTGAAAACGGATTGCGTGAGGAATTGGGTATGGCGTCGCATCATTACTGTAAAGCAAACAACAAATACTTGGCACGACTATGATCCAGTAAAAAGTCTAACTATCTTATGTATTAGATGCAAACAATCTGTATGGTTTGGGCAAAGGCGCAATCACTTCCATTACGTAACTTTAAAATGTACACAGGCGGCGTTTCCGAATAATTTTTCAAAAGGCATTAAAGTGGTTGGGCAGTTTTAACGCCTGATCAGCAGCGTGGTTTTCATTCTAGAAGTTGATTTAGAATATCCCATGAACTCCATGCCCTTTGCATAATGACTATCCATTAGCAGCAGAAAGTCTAAAGATGGATCCAAGAAACCACCAAACTTGTGCCTAATCTTCGAGGCCCAAAAAAATTATGTCTGTCTTTACAGACTTCGCAATTTATTTAAGACATGGGTTAAAGTTGACAGCAGTTTTTCGCATAAATGCTTTTGATCAAGAACAGTTCATGAACCATACATCATGAAGAACACGATCTCAGAAAAAAAATCCACAGATGCTTCAGAAAAAGACTTTTTCAAGCTGATGAACAACAGTTGTTTCGGAAAGACTATGGAGAATCCGCACAAGCGAAAGATGTCAGATTAGTCACCAGAGAGAACGAAGCAATTAAGCTGACTTTAAAAAAATAATTATCAGGACTTCAGAAAATTTCATGATCACTTTTTGGACATAATGAGAAAAAAAAGAAAGTCAAATTGGACAAGCCCGTTTTTATTGGGTTTACGTTTTTAGAATTATCAAAGCTTTTGATGTTAGAATTTCTTTATGACTACTTTAAGCCCTCGTATCCTGAGTCCCCGAGTACTTTACACCAGATACAGATAGTTTTGTTATAGATATTCCTGCTGAAGATATTTATAAAGACATGGAATTAGAAGTAGCTAAAGGAGCGAGTGGATGGTATGACACGTCCGATTATCCTAAAGATTCGCCTTTACATTCAATTACTAACAGAAGGTTTTAGAAAGATGAAGGATGAATTATCTGGAAAGGTGATCAAGGAGTATGTGGGGTTAAAGGTAAAAAATGTACAGTATTTCGAGCCAGGAGAAAATCATAAGAAAGCAAAGGAATATCTCGCAGCGTTGTGCAGACAAACATATCACATGACAACTACAAAGAAGCATTGTTTGGCAATAAGACTTTTCATCATGACAACGTAAAACTACGATCTAATCTACATGAGATCAACACAACGGTTGTAACAAAAAAGTCGTTAGATAGAACAAACACAAAACGTGTGTTTGTTAATCCAGAGTTTTCATATGCAATCAGGCACTGGAGGACCGCATAAACAGGGGGGTTTATATTTTTCATCAACTTTTATTATAAGATCAATCATAGCTTCATCCAATTCATTTAAATTTTTTTCCCATGTTTGCTTGACGCGTTCGAATTTTTTTTTATTATTTCAAGATATTCTTTTCCCCATTTGGGGGTTTAAGTTGTAGGTGATCTGGATGATTTAGCATGCATTGATTAATCCCCGAAAATGTTTCCTTAATAGCATTACACGCATGAAATGATTCCCGTATCATTTTCAAAGGTCTCTTCCTTTACCATTCTTGTTTCATTCTGCGCTTCCTTCGAGCTTCCATTTTAAACTCAAATATATTTACGTAAATTAACTAAGCAACTGGAACTGTGTCTGGTGGGATTATCTGCAGTTCTTCTTTCGCAAAAGATCTTTGAGGAGCTGGTTGTTTTGTTGTGTCAGTTTCTCGTAAATAATACACGGGTGGATTCATTTTTACAATTCTTTTTATTTCATATGGATCAACACTCCAAACTGGATCTGTTGCCCTGATGCGAGTGTCCCCTTCTGCTTCCCCCCGGTAAATAAAGGTACCTTACTTTTAAACCAAACGGTAATAGTTTGCCGGATGAAGACTCTACTTCAACAACATTTATGTTTTTCTTTTGATTGCTTGTACTGGTTTTAGCCCTTTAAATTCTTCATTATTCATTGCGCGCAAAACTGAGGGCAATCTTCTAACCCATTCTGTGTTGCGAGAATTGTCAATCAGCTCTCTGTGATACTGGTAGGAGAAAAGTCTTTCGGCTAACTGTTTGTTAAAGTTTCAACTAAAGCCTGTGATCTGTGAACTCCTGGAATGCCTCTTTAATGGTAACTCTATGTTTCAACAATAATTGATTCACTTGCCCTTTAAATTCTTTTCCATCATCAACTTGAATCATGCGAGGGTAAGTTAGCGGGCCTCGTTGATATATCAGTTGTATGGCAACAGCAACAGCAGAAGCACTCTTTTGTGTTAATGGTTCCGCATCTTTGTATCTTGAAGCTATGTCAATGACTGTAAGTGCGTACTTAAATCTTTTCGTCTAATCGTATCAGAGGTAAATATAGAAGGTCCATTTGATGGGTGTCGTTTGGAGTTGTATTGACAAAGTGTGGTCTCTGTATTCGTCTAGGCGCTGGTAAATAAAATTTGCCAAATCGCTTGTTTAGATAAACCATTCTTTTGCTGTTTGTTCACTGCCTCCAGCTGCTTGGCTTAGCTTTTTAATTGCTGTTATTCCCTTCCAATATCCTTTTGGCGAATAATAGATTTGTTCATTTTTTACTCAGCCAATATTATGTGCAACAAAATACACAACGGTCATACCAAAGACAATAAACCCGATTTCTTGCATCTTTTGTTTTTTCTGATGGTTGATAAAAGTCACTGAATTTTGGTGGGGGCAATGTCTCGATTGGTTTGCCTGTTACAAGATAATATTGTTTTATTGCTTGATCAACATCTTTAAATGTGTAAGCTGCATGCCCCTGTTTTTTCAGTGTGTTATTAATAAAATCTAACTGCTCAATTCTCTGCTTTTCATAGCGATCTTGTGCTGCGGCTAGTTGCTCCACAGCTTTGTTATGTCTTTTTCTCTCGCCTTCATCTCGCAGTTTACTAAATGCGTAATTACTTCCACTAAAAGCGAGCGCATTAACCACAGCGCCGCCTATCATCATTACGAGTGAAGCCATTTTTTATAATGTATTTTTTATTTACATATTTATACTGTCTGGAATTATTCCTTGCTTGACTAGAAAATCTTTCGTGGCAAACAAAGCTGCAATAATAGCAATCAGCTTTGCTGAATCCTCAAAGTCTAGTTTGCCAAGATCTGCTGGTTTAATTCTTAACAAGCTTTTACCAAGCATTGAGTATCCTACACTTAGACCTCCAATAACAGCAGAATGGTATACAAGGTTAGCAACAGTTTTTTCGGTGCTCATTTTTAGAAAATAAAATAATTATAATTAATAAAAAACATGAACAGTGATGATCTACTACAGCTACAAGGCAGCCTAAACCTTCCTGAACTTATGAATGACCAAGTTGATGGCCAAGCTGTTATGCCCCAAAAGGAGAGGTTGTATTCTTTGGCGGCGAGTGGAAAAACAAAACATTTTCCTCGGAACTGAATTCAGCATTGAACAGATTCAACAGATGTCGCCGCAAGACATTTTAAAGTATCATAACAGGTATGAAGCGCAGCTGGGGTCTAGAATGGTGAAAAGAGTGGGGCAAACGGTTCTTAGTTTGTACACTAAACTAGTCAGTAGATTTGCTCCCATTAAATTCTGAACAAGATCTTACGTATGATTTAACGCAGATCCAGTTTTAACAAAGTCATTAGAGTCTCTAGGATGTGATTTATACTATAGATTTGGAACATTGTTATCGCCATTAATCATGGGTTTAAAATAACTTTTAATCATATAGATTTTATTTCCCTTCAAAATGACCGAGCCAGAAAATCAGCAGAATCAGAAAACACTGAATCAGGTGGAGAAAGTAACCAAGCCAGAAAAATCACAGAAAACACTGAATCTGGTGGAGACCAGTGAAAAGCATCCTCATCCTGGGCGTGTTAAAGCAGGAAGAAAATTAGCAGAGTGGAACAGACAAAAAAATTAATGTTACAGAATATAACTCATAATGAAAACATAACACCGCCAACGCCAGAACAAGTTGATTCAATGCCGGCTATAAAAACTTCATGTGATTCAAGACCTACAGCGCCAAAGTCTTCATGGAATATTGAACTTAAAACTGTTGCCATTTTTGGCGCCCTTGCTGCTGCTGGGGGCGGTTATTACTGTTATAAAATATATAAAGAATGGCAGCCAAAACAAAAGCAATCAAAAAATCTGAACCGCTAAATACAGAAGGCAACAGCACGCCAGAACCGTCAACAACAAAAGATCATTTTGATCCATTTCAGATGGAATAATATTTTAAGAACTTAATTTAAATTTTTTTAATAAAAATAGATCATGGGTATTATAAAAATGATAAAGTCAATAAATAAAGACATGGAGTCTATAAAAGACATTTCCATAGACCAGAATTGTAATCATGCGGTTGCTTAGGATGTAAAGAACTTCATTAAGATCTATGCAGAGAACGCTGAGCAAGACATCCTCAACAATGACACGTTTTTGAGGCGTGTGTGTACTATATTAGACATCTACTATTTAAGATAAAAACATAGCTTGTATTTTTTTGATAATTATAAGATAACTTGAATAAGAACTTGGTTGTACTTAAAGGATACTTAGTTATGATCTTGAGGTGACTTAATCAAGAACTTAGAAGTTACTTGATCAAGAACTTATTAAGAACTTTAAGTAACTTAATTAAAAACTTAAATTAAGAACTTGGGTGACTTAATTAAAAACTTAATTAAGAACTGGGGCGACTTGGGGGTAGGAGTGTGTGTGGTGTACACATGGGTGGGGGGTGGGGGGTGGGGTGGGGGGACGTTGCGTGCGTGGGGTGGGGGTGGGGGGGACGTGCGTGCGTGGGGGGGGTGGGGGTGGGGGGAACGTGCGTGCGTAGGTAGGACAAAACACACACACACACAAACAAACAACAAAACACAAACAAACAACAAACAAACAACAAACAAACACACAATAGACAGGACAGTGCTTGTGGGAAAAGTGAAGGGGGCTTTTTGTTGCTTGAACGTCGTAAATTCAAGACAGCCGCCGAAAGCACCTATCAGAATCCCGAATTAATAATCGCAGGATCTTTTCAGTTCTATCGTCGGCCGCCCAAAGGCAGCCTGAAAAGGAGGTGTGCAGGCGTTGAAGCAGGTTTTCAGTAGAAATGTTTGCCAGGCGGTTTTCGCGTAACCGTTACTATTTTTAGAACCACGTCATACTATCGTCAGTAGTCCAAACCCCACCACGCAGGCCTTCACGCTGTTAGGTTGTCCCTGTGGCCTCAACAGCCGAGCCTTCACTGCTAGCCAGGCGGTTACGCGTAACCGTTACTAAATTTTAGAAGCCAGTCACAGTCTCAGGCGAGGTAGAGGGCTTTGTAGGTCAAACGGCAGGTGGTTATAGGATACCAAAAAATCGCAAATTATTACGCCTTGAAAACCCCCCTAATCTGTCTATTTCTTCTGACATCATCGTAACTTGTTGATCTAATTTGTTCACAGTCACTGTCAGTTTCTCAGTCTGTTTCTTCCCTTGTGCCATTGCTTCAAACAACTAATCTAAGTCCGTGCACATGTACGGCGTTATTTCAATCTCTTTCCGACTATTGTCCTCTGGCCACGGGCACGCACATACGTACGCAAGTATGCACGCAACCACACACCAACGCACGCAATCACGCACGCACAGAGACACAAACACAGACACAGAAACAGACACACAGACACACACACACATCAAGAATTGAGATTTTATGCAGAGCTTATTCGTCCAATCTGTTGGCCTTCTGAACCTTCCTGACTACCTATAGAAAACACTCGCCAGAGCCGCCAAGCACCTGTCACCTTGCTGACAAGTCAACCAACTTCTAACCTACAACCTACCAACCAACTAATCAGCTGTTTCTGTTTTAAAACCGCGTCATTCCAATCGTCAGTAGTTCACAAAACTTGCCAGCATTAACCGTTGCTTTACGAGCCGCTTCAATCATTTTTTCAAAGTATCTTATATTTTCATGTAAAGCATTCTTTTCTTCCTCTGTCCACTAATTCCGTTGGGGTTGGCGGCGGTAATGGAAGATTTTGAGCTTGTTGGAAAGTTGTAGCTAATTCCATGTCTTCCACACCCAAATAATTTAATCTATAAAGCTGTTGAAAAGGTATTGTTGATTCAAGAACTTTTTTAACACAGAATCCACACTGTCTTCTGAAACTGCAGCTATATTTTGTGCCATACGCAAACACTTCTCTCGCAGAAAAAGCACCGGCTTCACACACACCACAGCAAATGAACAACAAGTGCTGGGCGGAAATGCCGTCACTACTAATCAGCTGATTCTATCTAGTCTTGTGATTGGCCGGCCGTGACATCAGCCCATGGCGTGATCCGAAAATCGTCATGTCCGGCCACGTAGTAAGTAATCGGATAGTGCAAAGTCCTTAAGTAGCCGTCAAACTAGCAATTAAGGCTCGGCCAACTTTCAACAATGCAGCGCCATTTCTTAGATAAGGAGCCATCTCATCGATAGTCAAAAACGTATCGAAATTGTCTATATCTTGGCCAACAATATTGCCTTCGACGTTTTCATTTCCTTAAACCAACAAACCTTAAGATAGTCGTTCATTTCCAAAGTTATGCTTCACCTAATTCTTTTCAACAAATACTCTAACATGCAGTTAAAGTAAAACTTATGGCCTCGAATAGCAAGAGTTTGTTCTTTAGCCATTTTAAAAATAAAACACAACTAAAACACAGTTGTCACACCGAAGCACAGTCAAAACACAACCTTCTTGTGAAGTAGTCTGGTAAACAATGGCGGCCAAAGGGGAGTGACACGTGACAGTCTAGAACATTCGCTAACGCGCCGCCAGGTGTCACTGTCAACCTGAAATGAATACCACCCCCCCACCCCCACCCCTCACCTGGCAAGCCCAGTCCCCCCGCTTTATTGATTTTTTGGTCGCAGTTTGTAAGCAAGCCGTGCGCTGTGTGTGAACGAAGGTCGCTCGTCTGCGCCAGCCGTAAATTAAGCGATTAGGTTTCAGCCTCGTGTCAGCCTATCTGTTACACATAGTTTTGTAGGTAGAAATTAGTCAGAATAAGTGTGCGGATGTTATGTCAAAAATATTAACTTTTTTAAAAGACAAGTAAGTTTTGTAAATTAGTATTAAAAACGGATAACCCTACACAGTATGTCTGTTTGTAGATAATCGTTATTTTGGTTATTGAAGTCTTACTTGTCAGAGACAGGAAAAGGCGGCTTTTAGGCCACTTTCGCCCGAAAACTGGTTGATCGCGAAAGTGAGCCAGGATTGGTAAAATGCTGTTCTCTAATGATGACATGCTGGGAAAAACGGAAAGTAGTAGAACATCATCAAGGGAGAGAATGTTTGATTTGGCGACACAAAAGGGTGCATTTGAATCCCCTTCTTTGCTTGGCGATTGTTGCTCGTTTTCTAGTGCTTCTCTCCGTCCATCTTGGTTTAAAATGTTTTTGACAGCCCGTGCTGATCCATTTTACGAATCTAATCACTCTGTCTGTCTGTCTGTCTCCCGTTCTTTCTCTCCCTTTTTTTCTTGGTTTCTGCCCCTTCCTCTGTCTCTGTCCTCCCCCCCCCCCCCACTTCTTTCGCCCCGCTCCCTTCTGTCAATTTCATAATGAATTAAAAAGAATGTTCACAAAAAGAGAGTTTAGTTTTTATGGGAGCCCATTCACACATTAAAAGGCATTAAAAGCACTAAGACGATGCATATATATATTTTTTTAAATTTTTTTCCCGTCTTTCTTTTCATAATGAATAATGTTTCCCAACACAGAACATAACCAACTGAAATGCTGATC